>JAVJIF010029058.1:0-87710 GCA_038442645.1 Agave tequilana
TTCTTGACCTTGATTGTTGACTTGCCTCCATAGATGATAACTTCCCTAAAGCTCTTATATGAAGAAGGTAAAGAACACAGTAATAGAAGTGCTTGGTCTTCATCTTCTATTTTAACCTCTATCTTATCTAAATCATTGATAATAGAGAAAAATTCTACAATGTGAGACTTGATAGGTGTACCTTCATGCATGCGGAAAAGAAAGAGACGTTGCTTCTGAATCAACCGATTCGCCAACCACTTCTTCAGATAGTGGTCCTGAAGTCGCTCCCACAGCGAGAACGCTGTTTTCTCCGTAGAAAACTCATCCGACAGTTCGTCCGCCAAGTAAAGCTGAATAACTGTCAAAGCTTTCTCATCCAACTCCTGCCAAGTTTTCTTCCTTCATGTCTTTAGGCTTTTTCTTCCTCTCGAGTAGTGCTTTCTTCAACCCGATCTGAGTAAGGATGACGTTCATTCTAATCTGTCACATGCTGAAATTGATGACGTCATCGAACTTCTAAATATCGAACTTGATCGCAGACATCTTCACGTTGACCTTATTCTGATACCAATTGTTGAAAACACAATCTGTATGCTCTGATATCAATTATTGTGATTTCAAGTGAGGACTTCTGGGGCGACGCAGCGGATACGAATCACAAGATCTACTAAGGCAACTTGAAGAAGAGAAGAAAAAAATATTCCGAAGTAGATAAAAAGCTAACACACAATATAACGTGGTTCCACTGATCAAACAGATCGTGTGTACGTCCACAGGAGAAGGGGGAGAAACTTTATTAAAACTTTAGTGGAGTACAATAAGAATTACTTACACCTCACGCTGAGAAGTTACAAGCTCTTGATGACCGCCAAGAACCGCGAAGCCTTGTGGCTAAGCTTCTCTCATGAATTTCTCACCTGGATGAATTACACCCTTAAGAATTACAAATTCATTAGATTCTCTTGGAATACATTGAAGGCCACCACTGAGGGGTTATTTATAGACCATAGAACTCTCTCAGTCCTAAACAAACTCATTCAATCAGAATAAAGAAAACTTGAATTCAATTCGGACTCAAAACACCTTTAATCAGAATAAAGGAAACTTGAAGCCAACTCGCACTCAAAACAGATCCAGAAAAAGAAACTGCCAAATTCGACATTAATAACACTTCACGACGTATTCACGTCATAATCCTAACAGGATGCAGATGGGCCACTGTATCGGCATGATATGTCTAATGGGGATCATCCTTTAAGCCTTGGTAGCATGGTTCACAGTCGCGGTCTCGGCCGCCGACTCGGCGGGCACTGAGACGGATCGATCTCGGCGACTCGGATCGGTATTGGGCGATACGCGCAAAACGCTACATAGAAAGCTAAAAAAATTCTGAAAAAATCACGACAAATCTTAAAAAAATGTAAACATTCACATTCATGTATCACATGTTCAAAATATATCACCTAGCACACTAAACATAAAGCGAAAGTATAAATACACGCGTCGTCGGTAGAAGTATATCAAAATACATGCACAATATAGTAAATTACACAAACTATATTCATAAATATATGCTAATGTAGTTATTTCCACATTGAATTGCGATGAGGCACAAAATTTTCATCATAATGCTGAGTCGACCGATTCAACTTTGATTCTCGGCTTAGTCGGTCTCCTCTGAGTTGAGTCGACCGACTCGTGACTCGGACTCATCTCGGAGCGGGCCGACTCGTCTCCGACTCGGCTGACTCGTCTCCGACTCGGCCGAGTCTTTGAAACCGTGCTTGGTAGTGCTAGCACTTGGCATCAATATTTTCAAGGTAAACTTTGTGACAATCTGCTAAATGCTAACACAGAATTTCACGAATTACATCTCGACTTCTGATGGAACTATGCTCCGCAGAATGCCAAGATAGTTGAACAGATTGACCCTGATCTTCAGTGCTGTCATCCTGATATAATTTTTCTCTCTGAGGATTCTGCGCTAATTAAACATCACAAGGTACCTGATGTAAATTCACTTTAAGATGTTTGCCTGCTAGGCTCCGACGGGACCAAATGGGAATACATTTCATGTACAGTGAGCGATGAGAAACATCCTTCTTCTATTTGCGAACTAAATCCCACAATTGGTTATGTACAAGGAATTCCTAGCCCCATTATACTATGTATTTAGAGCAGATCCGGATGATCAGAATGTTGCAAGTGTCTTTGTATATGGTTCATTTAGCTTCACATCCCGAGGAATAGGCCATGGATTGTTTTTTTTTTTTTTTTTTTGCTTTAACTTTAAAGTCATAGTAAAAATTGTTTCTTATATTTGGAGCCTGTGAATTGCTAAAATTTACAAAAAGTTTATTTTCTGTTTATCTATATCCATGGAGAATCTGATCATGCAAGCATTATATAGGAACTCGTATAGTTGTGTGTGAAGACTAAACAGTATTTACGTATCTTCTAGGGTGATGATATTTTAGTACTTGACGATGTTCAACAATACATTTTAATTATCTTTGTGCATTTTTGTGGCTAAGATGGTGGTGTAGAGGTTGCACTTAAGAAGAAGATTTGTGTTGAAAGGGATGGGAGGGCCATTGAGAGTTCCTTCAGGTTGGCTAGAATTTGTGGGGTAAGGATGGGCAATGGACCAATGGCATACGCCTTAAAGATACTAGGATGGATGATCTGGCGTTCTACAGGACTTCATGGGGTACAAAATTAATGAGAAAGAGGCTGCAGTGGGACTGAGGAGATCTTTGTGGGACTGATGCACTCCTGATATTTAATATTTAGTTCACATTCGTTTGGATGTACAGTTGGATCTCTGGTTATACCGCATGGATATGGATCTGGTAGCCTTGTTTGGATCCAATAGAGCTAGACAGGCTGAGATATAACTAATCAAAACAAGAGGGGATGCAGTCTTAGAAAAGTTTAATTTTATTAATCAGGAGATATGTAACATTAAAATGATCACTCTATTGATCAGAATAGAGAAGTTTAATTCTACAGTCATCAGAACATGAATGGCTAGAAGTTAATAAAGCTATAGCAAGGCATGAAATATGTCAGTGTAGTTGGTACATAATTGATGGCTGAAACTCATCTTAGATTATGTTTTGGTTGTTCTGCATTTTACTGTTGGTGTATATGAAGTATGTGAGTGTGTTAGTTATCTAGATTCTCTAGATTATATCTCAAAATCTGAATCTGACGTCTCAAATTTCATATCTTAATTTCTTGTCAGAATTTGGATCTAATTCATCCATATATTCTGAACTGAAACGTTTTTGTTGTATTTGAAAAGTGGGAGATTGATGGGAGTACTAAAGAAATGACTTGTGTTCTAGGGTAGACAGCTGTATAATATGAAACTAAAAATTTGAAAATCGCGAGATTTGGCTTAAAGGCTTTGGTGTTGTCTTGTTGAAGCTGAATTTCTTTTAAACTATTTTTTAAAATGAGCTTTTGTAGGATATCAGGTAAGGCTATTATGTTCTCTAAAAAAAAAAGAAAGATAAAGCTATCATGAAATTTTGGTGTTTGAGCTTTTGTAGGCCCTCCATAATCATACATTTCTTGTATGAGCCTTTGAAGGCCATTAAGAAAATTTCTCGTCTATCCCGCCTTATCAACAAAGCCACAAATCTCCAGCTAGCACATGTTTCTTGTCAGTTAGGAAGAAAATATCTATTTATAAAAGTTAAAAAGTTTTTTCCAGGCCTTTTCTACTTGTGAATCTGAAGTGACTATGTTATACAGTGAGTTTCTCATTTGATTGTTTCTTTTTTATATGTGAACAGTGGAGAAAAAGCTCATAAAATCAAAATATATTATTAATGAAACATGAGTGCGGTGACAATAAAAGAAAAAGGAGATAAACAGAACAGATACAATAATAGCTAGCATACAGCTTATGCTAATACAAGAAGGAGGATAACCGGCATACATGAGTGCAGTTTCTCATTTGATTGTTACTTCCACCTCTGTTTAAGAAATCCCTATGCTTGATGCTCTTGCATCAAAATATAATGTTATTATGTTTGTTCAGACAAATGCAGAAGCAGATAGCTTTGCCCCTTTTGTTTGGTTGATGAGTGATTCTGTAGATCACTTCTGTCAACAATTGAATAATGGCTCTGGGGGAATTCTCGTTACACTCGCAACTGTCGGATCTGTTAAAGCCCAATGATGAAGAACTTTGGCAGCACCTTGAGATTTCCAAGGTTAGATCGTGCATCTCTTGTGCTTTTTTAATGTTTGAAAAATCTACCTGTCACATTGCATGTTTATATACAGGATGCATCCACATGCCGTATATAGTATCAAGAATAAATGTACATAGTATACATTGTTTAATATATCACAGTACATATTGTGGTCACATTCTGCCTTTCCCTTTTATTTGTGTAGGAATGCAACATATGTTTGTGTTGTGCGCGCAAAACACTCACAACAACAAACCAACAGAGAATCTCTAGATCTCCAGCACAATGCAATCACAAGAGAAAAACTCACAAATCACAAACACCAAGTTTAACGAGGTTCGGCCAACGTGCCTACGTCCTCGGGGCAATCAATGAAGAGTTTTTTCTATTAAGGAAGATGAATACAAGTTGCTCTAAGTCTCTTTGAATACAAGAGAACTTCAGCAAAATACAATTTCGCAGAGATACAAAACCCTAGAAATCCTTTAGGCTTAAATACCTCATACAACGGATCAGCAGAAAAAACCCAGAACCCGCATGTCGGTCGACCGGGACGGTCGACCGACCTCCCAATTCTCAATACCGGTCGACCGGGCCGGTCGACCGAAAAAACCCGAGAGTTGGGGTTTGTCAGTCACAGGCTTTCGGTCGACCGGGCCGGTCGACCGAAAAAACCCGAGAGTTGGGTCTTGTCAGTCAGAGCCCTTCGGTCGACCGGGCCGGTCGACCGCTCCAACTCCTGTGCATTTTGTGCACGTCGGTCGACCGGACCGGTCGACCGACCTCTGTCATTTTCTGCTGCTGCTGCTTTTTCCTGCCTGCTGTTCCTTTGCCTTCCGTCGTAGATTCTTGGCAATCTTCAACAGCACCTGGCATGAATTCACCTCCTCTACTGTACTCTCTCCTCCAACAATTCTCCACCTCGGTGAAGATTTTCAAATCTGAGCCGAATTCCGACTCGATAGCGGCTGCACCAACCCGGTTGCGTACGTACCCTTGCCCAAGGGATCAAGCCGTCTGTAGTTCACCCAAATGAGCTTCAGCAAGCTCATTTCACCTGAAGGACATGGAGCAAGTCTTTGCAGTGTGCAAACTTTACTCCCGACACCACTTTTGTAAGCATATCGGCCGGATTCTCCGAAGTATGAATCTTCAACAAGTTGATGTCATCTTCCTCCATAATCTCCCGAACAAAGTGATACCTGACATCAATGTGCTTCGTTCTTGCATGGTAGACTTGGTTCTTTGCCAAATAAATGGCACTCATACTGTCACAGTGTATCTTCAAGATCTCCTGTTCCACTCCCAAGTCATCTAGCAAACCCTGAAGCCAAATCGCCTCCTTCATGGCCTCGGTCAAGGCCATATACTCCGCCTCTGTAGTCGACAACGCAACTGTGGATTGAAGTGTGGAGCGCCAACTCACCGGTGCCTGTGAGAATGTGAATACATACCCCGTAGTCGACCGGCGTTTGTCAAGGTCACCTGCATAGTCCGAATCCACATAACCTATGCATTCCTGCTTTCCGGTATTGTCCTTCTCAAATACCAGGCCTACATCAACAGTTCCCTTCATGTACCTCAGAATCCATTTCACAGCTTCCCAATGACCCAGTCCAGGATCATGCATGTATCTGCTTACCATAGAGACTGCCTGTGAAAGATCCGGCTTGTACACACCATTGCATACATCAAGCTACCCACAGCATTGGCATACGGAACATGAGTCATATGCTCACGCTCCTGAACACTCCTTGGAGACATCTTCGCTGACAACTTGAAATGCGGAGCCATTGGTGTACTAACAGTCTTAGTATCTTTCCCGATATTAAACCTCTGCAGTACCTTCTCCAGATAACCTTTCTGAGTCAAGCTTATTCTGCCAGCTTCCCTGTCCCTTTTGATCTCCATACCCAATACTTTCCTTGCTTCCCCCAGGTCCTTCATCTCGAACTCGGACGATAAAGTCTTCTTTAGAGAATCAATTGCAGATCTTGACCTAGAAGCAATTAGCATATCATCTACGTAAAGTAGTAGATAGATATACTCACCCGATGGTAACTTGTTGTAGTACACACATGGATCGAAATGGCTTCTGTGTACTTCTTCTTCCTGATGAAGCTGTCAAATCGCTTGTACCACTGTCTAGGAGACTGCTTCAAACCGTACAGCGATTTCTTCAGCTTACATACCAACTCCTCTTTCCCTGCAGCTTTATAACCTGTGGGCTGAGTCATGTAGATCTCCTCCTCAAGATCGCCGTGGAGAAAGGCGGTCTTCACATCAAGTTGGTCAAGGTCCAACTCGTTCTGCGCCACCAAGGCTAATAGGATCCGAATAGACGAGTGTTTAACAACTGGGGAGAACACCTCGTTGTAGTCGATCCCTTCTCTCTGTGCGTAGCCTTTAGCCACCAGCCTTGCCTTGTATCGCACTTTATCTTCTTGGAGTGATCCCTGCTTCTTAGCAAATACCCACTTGCACCTATGGCTTTCTTCCCCTTTGGCAACTTGGTAAGTTCCCATGTGTTGTTCTTATAAAGAGATTTCATCTCTTCATCCATGGCCCCTTTCCATAACTTAGCTTCTGAACTGATTTCAGCTTCCCTGAAAGTAGATGGAATGGCCTCTTCAACAACTGGAAGTGCATATGAAACAACCATATCAGTAGTGAGCCAGCCAGGTCTCCTAGTATTCCTCCGTGGTCTTCCAACTGCAGTAGTATCTGGAACAGTACCCATGACCTGCTTCTGATCCTCTTCAACAACTTCAGCATCTTCTTCTGCAACTTGATCACCTCCCTGTGTCACCTCAGGGATGATCTTTACTGACACTGTGTCCTCTAGAGATGGTGGATTTGCATCACTCTCCACCTGCTGCAATAGCTCCTTGGTCTTGTTGGTCTCCACCTGCTGAGAGACCGTAGGCTTCATCATAGAGGCCTCATCAAATGTGACATCCCTGCTGATTATGAATTTGTTGTCCTGTTGGTCCCAGATCTTGAACCCCTTGGTTCCTTTCTTGAAGCCAACAAACACTCCTTTCTTCGCTCTCGGATCCAATTTGTCTTCTCTGACATGATAGTAGGCTGGACATCCAAATATCCGGAGCACATCATAATCTTCAGCAGCTTTACCCGACCAAGCTTCAAGAGGGGTCTTCCCTCCTATTGCAGATGACGGCAACCTATTGACGAGATGACATGCATACACCAAAGCTTCAGCCCAGAACTTCTTTGGTAATCCTGCATTGGACAATATGCACCGAACCTTCTCTAGCAAAGTCCGGTTCATTCTTTCAGCCATCCCATTCTGTTGCGGAGTTTCCCTCACTGTGAAGTGCCTCTCTATGCCCTCATCAAGACATAGCTTCTGGAAAGGGTCTGACTTGTACTCTCCTCCGTTGTCAGAACGAAGGACCTTGACTTTTCTTCCCGTACTCCTTTCCTGATTAACCTTCCACTTCACAAACAATTCTAGGACTTCATTCTTGTGTCGCATGGTGTACACCCAGCACCGCCTAGAATAATCATCAATGAACGACACAAAATAGTGGTTTCCTCCAATTGATGCAGTCTTGGAAGGTCCCCATACATCCGTGTGAACATAATCAAGAATGCCTTCGGTGCAGTGTGAAGCTGTACCAAACTTCACCTTCGTCTTCTTGCCGATGATGCAATGTTCACACAGATCCAATTTGCAGGTCTCTGCACCCTTCAGCAGCCCTTTCCTCACAAGAGCTTGCATCGATTTCTCCCCTGCATGTCCCAGCCTCATGTGCCATAGCCGGGTTAGATCTTCCTTCTGACTGGTAGAAGCTGCCACCTGCCCTGTCACTGTACTACCCTTCAAGTAATACAAATTGTTCCGGCGGTCGGCCTTCAATACCACCATTGAGCCCTTTGTCATTTTAAGAACACCTTCTTTAATAGACACACTGAGCCCTAATGATTCCAAAGCACCCACAGAGATCAAGTTCCTCTTCAGCTGAGGTACATATCTCACTTCTTTCAGCTCCCTCACCATCCCGTCAAACATCCTGATCGGAATAGTGCCTACACCCTCCATGATGCACGGATGATCGTCGCCCATGACGACCGAACACCCCTCCAACTCTCAAGACTGGTAAAACCAATCTCGATTAGGGCATACATGATATGTAGCACCTGTGTCCAGGATCACTCTTTATCCACCGAGTAACCTACAACAGGAGTAGTCACTGAAAAAGAGAACTCTGAAGAATCTGAATCTGCTCCATCTGCCTGTGATTTACCGCTTGTAGCTTTTGTCACCCTTGCCAGATTTGCTTCAGACTTTGATTCCTTCTTCTTCCCCTTGTACTTTGGACAGTCAACCTTCCAGTGCCCCATTTCTTTGCAGAACATGCACTGATTTTTTTAAGATCCCTGAAGCCCGACCTAGACTTCGATCTTCCTCTCACCTCCTTGCCTTTCCTCGATGAATTCCTGCCTCTTACTTCCAAAGCTTCCGCTGATGAACTAGACCGACCTGAATGTCTCTCATTCTTCCTTGTCTCATAACTCATCAGTGCTGATGACACTTCATCATAAACTAAGGTTTGCCTTCCATTTATGAATGTCATAGTGAATGTCTCATACTCCTCCGGTGGGAGTGAGTTCAGGAGAATAACTGACTTGTCTTCCTCACTTACAGTGACATCCACATTTAGCAAATCTGTAAGAAGCTTCGTATATCGGTTGATGTGCTCGTTTACTGTGCTTCCCCTCTGCATCCTGAACTGATACAGCTTACTCTTAAGTTGCAACCTAGACTCCACACTCTTTGTCAGGTACTTCTTCTCAAGAGTATTCCACAGTTTCTTCGCTGACGTCTCATGTTGTACAAGATATTTGATGTCTTGTGACAAGCATGAACGTATCAAGCCACATGCCGACCTATTCATCTTCGCCCACTTTTCCTCAGTAGTAGTGGTCTTCTTCCTCTCTAATAGGAGCGTGTCCTCGAGGTTCTGTGCATTCAATGCATCCATGACCTCACACCTCCACATCCCGAAATTATTAGTTTCATTGAACTTGACAACTTCGATCCTTGAGTGATTCATTGTTTTAACGGAAGTAGTTTCTTCTGCCATTGAGGTCTTCTTTTGATTCTCTATTTATGCGGAAGAATAATCCAATTGAAAATAGATCTCTACTCAGATAAAAAAAATTTTTTACCTGCCTCTTGAAACCCTAGATCGAGTTTCTCACCGGATCTACTCCAATTACTGATTCAACAAGCCCTCCTTGTGTCCTCCTGAGATCGACACACGATCTCCTCGAACACCAATACCTCTGACCTGAGATCGACACACGATCTCCACCTGATCAGATCTGGAGCCCTTCGAATTCTCAGAATCCCAAGCGTAGCCTGAAGCTCTGATACCACTTGTTGTGCGCGCAAACACTCACAACAACAAACCAACAGAGAATCCCTAGATCTCCAGCACAATGCAATCATAAGAGAAAACTCACAAATCACAAACACCAAGTTTAACGAGGTTCGGCCAACGTGCCTACGTCCTCGGGGCAATCAATGGAGAGTTTTTTCTATTAGGAAGATGAATACAAGTTGCTCTAAGTCTCTTTGAATACAAGAGAACTTCAGCAAAATACAATTTCGCAGAGATACAAAACCCTAGAAATCCTTTAGGCTTAAATACCTCATACAACGGATCAGCAGAAAAAACCCAGAACCCGCATGTCGGTCGACCGGGACGGTCGACCGACCTCCCAATTCTCCAATACCGGTCGACCGGGCCGGTCGACCGAAAAAACCCGAGAGTTGGGGTTTGTCAGTCACAGGCTTTCGGTCGACCGGGGCCGGTCGACTGAAAAACCCGAGAGTTGGGTCTTGTCAGTCAGAGCCCTTCGGTCGACCGGGCCGGTCGACCGCTCCAACTCCTGTGCATTTTGTGCACGTCGGTCGACCGGACCGGTCGACCGACCTCTGTCATTTTCTGCTGCTGCTGCTTTTTCCTGCCCGCTGTTCCTTTGCCTTCCGTCGTAGATTCCTTGGCAATCTTCAACAGCACCTGGCATGAATTCACCTCCTCTACTGTACTCTCTCCTCCAACAGTTTGCAGACATCCTGACATGTCTACTTCCCTTTTATTTGTGTAGAATGCAACTTATGTTTATCAGACATCCTGACCTATGTACTTTCATGGGTAAGCAATCAGTATATAACCTGAAGCTTATAGCAATGACACACCAATTTTCAATATAACTAAATTTATTCACACTTCTCCATTCTGTTTTACATTTTAGTGTACATGTTAAACATACTCCCTTTGGTAACTCAAGAACCAGTACTTATTGTCAATTTGTTTTTGCACAGTAAAAGATGAAAAGATATGTAGATGCATGACTAGGTTCCGCGCCTTTGTCCACATCTATAGTTTAGTTAAGTTCCAGAAAGTTGTTCACCAGGTAGGCACTTAATAGTTTCTCCCATAACAGCATCCAAGTTCATATATTGTGTGTGAATTGACTTGAAGTAAATGGGGAAGTTGAAATGTTGAATTGCCGTACTATTGCCATAAACTGATTAGGCCAGCCACCTAAAGTTTGTTATGTGTTTGTTAACCACGTGTGTCAATAGGACCTTATGCAATTTAGAGGTCATAAAAGCCTCAATTCAAGATGTAGTGGTCAAAATTTGATCCACGCCAGGATCAAGACACGTATCACTAGCCATCAGAATTTTTTGAAGACACTCACAAGGAAGACCTCCGAGCAAGAGCAGCATCCAGAACATTACCGAGACAATTCTCTTCTCCTGAGAAAA
Source organism: Agave tequilana (assembly GCA_038442645.1). Taxonomy (NCBI): domain Eukaryota; kingdom Viridiplantae; phylum Streptophyta; class Magnoliopsida; order Asparagales; family Asparagaceae; genus Agave; species Agave tequilana. The sequence goes on from JAVJIF010029058.1 coordinate 10,999, forward strand.
TTAACTTTCTCGAGGGTGTTCATCCTCCCGAAGTGAGTTGTCCCGACTTGAGCAAGACAATCTCTGCAACAGACTCCATCAAATCTCGCCTATATTTGTGAAGTCTGTTACGCCATCAAGACACTTCATATTTCAAATATAGTTTACGATCTCTATTTTTACGCGAGCAGTTACAGAAAGCAACAGATATCACTCCCGCAATCAAGAACATAATTTAAGCCGTGACGAAAGATCGCAATGTGTAGATCGTGCGGTTATTGAATTCTGCATGACTCACACATTGTCAACAGAAACTCCCAGGTATATAGACATCTCTAGAGGGATATCTCGGGGGAACATCTTTTCTGGACTGGAGAGATCTAACTAGAATAACAGAGTTCACCTCTATAAAAAACACTGTAATTCTCTGAAAATAGTGAATTCTTTTTCTCCTCTCTAATGTTTTTTTTTTCAAAATTGGGTTTCCATGTAAAACTGAGTCTTTGCGATTGTTTCTTCTACTCTATCTTAGATCAGTCTACAATTTGAAGAGTAGATAGATTTCTTTTGGGAATTTACCCTTACACAAGATTATGTTATGGTCATGTATTCTAAAGACTCTCAGAAACAACTAATAATCTGGTAATATTAGAAATTCATGTTTCCCCAGAAAATTTATCTTACCATGCGAACGTAGTTCCAGACATTTTTGGAAAGCGTCTTTCAGTGTTTTGATTGCGCCCATCTAACTTGGATTTTCTTTTCTTTTTTCTTCCTCATGCAAGCACAGGTAAAAGTGCAGTTCTATGCATTTCACTGGATCACTTTGCTGTTAACTCAGGAATTTGAATTCCATTCCATCATGAGCACATGGGACTCTCTTCTCAGCAATCCCTCTGGGGGTGCAGGTAGTTTTCTCCTTTCATTCTCGAACATTTGTTCTTGTGACATTTCAATTCCTACATAGTTAAAGCATGCTTGTTTGGTACATGAAGCTGTCTCTAGTTGTGCAGAAAATGCTAACTTATTTTATGAATGCAATTGCTGAGTATTGTAGGAGATGCTGCTGAGTCTGCTGCACAATGCTACTAAACGTCAGGCATGAGCAATTGAATGGTGATTTCGCATCGAACCTGAAGCTCCTTCAGCACTATCCTCAAACCGAGATAGAAAATGTATCGGATGTGGCTCGAAAGATAACAATGCTATCGTGGTCTCCTCAACCATGTTGCTTAGTTCAGCCAGCCGATGCATCAACCAACTCGATCAAAGAAGAATTAATGGTGATTTGTGCGCGCGCATAGTTTAAGCGCTTGCTGTGAATTGTTCATTTACGCAATAAATTGCATTGTTCTCCGATTTGTGTTTTCTCGCAATACTTGCTTGAGCTTTCAACATCACGTACAGGATATTGGTTAATGACTAAATGTGGAGGTGCCAATCTTTTCTTGTGAGAGTAGAAGCTAGCTGGCATGAATTCATGAAAGTACTTGGGGGTAAAATGCTAGTGTTGTTTTTCTATTTTCAGAGCAGAAGTAGGATTTCATTTGATATATTACATCTCGAGCTTGATCTGTCTGCTTATTACCATTCATTGCTCCGTTTTGGCTCAAAACTATTTTGTTCTATATGCACGAGAATTCACATCATTCGTGGTCTTTACATTGAAAAATGTTTCATTAACTTCTTAGCAACAAACCTGGATTCTCTGCCTCACCGTTTTCTTTTTGAAAAAGACATGCAGAGCAAAACTCTTGCATACTGTGAATTGTCCATATTTGCTGGAATTTTTGCGCCAAAATTTTGGTCTAAAATTGTCTTGTACTCTTTTTTACCGCAAATTGTGAGTTATTTTCAAGCCACACGACAATTTTCACAAATGTTTTCTTAGAAGATCTGAACCAGTAACTTCTGAGGAGCAAACTCAGAGTCTGGTGTGCCAACTTCAGAAGTATTGACTTAGATATCTGGCTTTTGTTTTTAATGTTTTGGTGAATAAGCATGGGCGGACCCCATTAGTGGGTTGGGTCGGGTTACAGTCCCCCATTTTTTATATATAGGTTTAAACTCATTTTTATTTTTGTTCTTTTTCATATATTTTGTTGGATTCCTTTCTATTTTGATTTTTTTAGCAAATTTATTTCTAATTCTACTCCTAATTTAGTGAAGCTTTTGATAAATTCATATAATTTATAAATATATGTTATAAAAAATTATAACTCATCCTAAATTTTTTTTTTCCCAGTACCGTGAATAAGCATCGTGCCTCAACTTAAATGGTGGGACCTCTCACCACCCACGCCACGTGCTTTTATCATTGAGACAATTTCTCTAATAAATTGATTTCTCCAAAGACTATTGGATTTGGATCCGAATCCTTCTCATCGCATTCATGTAGGAATCGACCATCCCACCAATGGCGCGAACCCACGGAGGGTGAAGCTGATATGGGTGGGTCCAGGACACCCGTAATGAGGTGGGTCCCACCTTATCGGAAATCATGAAAATCGTGCCCCAAATACCCGCGTGGTCTCATTTCACCCAATACAGAACTGCCAGTCCTTTATGGGGGTGACGCACCAGGCCCTTGCCGACACTCTCGTTGGGGCCCAGTGGGCCCAATGGAAAGGAACTGGTGTTGGTGAGGGCCCAACACCAGTGGCGGGAAGCCGAAGGCGAGAGAGAACTGGCAGTTAGCAGTCCGCCGCTATTTATCGGGTCTGTTTGGTTGTCGTAACTCACCGTAATTCATAGTTGTAATTGATAAAATCTTTTATAATTATAAATAAATTATATGTATGTAATTTTACGGTATTTGATTGATAATATAAAATTGTAAAGTGAGAAAGTGTATTGTACTTTACGGTGTTTGGTTGTCGTAATGTATAAGTCGTAAGTGAAAAAGTTAACCACAAAATTAACTATTTGGTGATTTAAAAGTTTTAATACTGCAAATAAATATTTAAAAAGTTAATATTAAATTTTTTTAATATTAATATAAAAAAAATATTACAAATTTGTATGACCACAAAATTAATTGTAACTGGGCTGTAAGTGAGTGGTAACTGGGTTGCAAGTGAGGGTCTGTTTGGTTGTCGTGACTGGCCGTAATTCATAGTTGTAATTGGTAAAATCTTTTGCAATTGTAAATGAGTTACATGTATGTAAATTTTACGGTGTTTGGTTGGTAATATAAAATTGTAAAGTGGAAAAGTGTATTGTACTTTACGGTGTTTGGTTGTCGTAATGTATAAGTCGTAAGTGAAAAAGTTGACCACAAAATTAACTATTTTACAATTTTAAAAGTTTTAATACTGCAAATAAATATTAAAAAAGTTAAATATTAAAAAATTTTAATATTAATATAAAAAAATATTACAAATTTGTATGACCACAAAATTAACTGTAACTGAGCTGTAAGTGAGTGATAACTGGGTTGCAAGTGAGTGTTAGTTGAGTTACGTAAGCCTTTTACGAATTATGGTTCAAACAAACACCGTAGTTGTAACTGGGTAGTAAGTCATTTACGAATTACGGAGTTTTACGCGAAACAAACGGCCCCTGAGTGTTAGTTGAGTTACGTAAGTCTTTTACGAATTACGGTTCAAACAAACGTCGTAGTTATAACTGGGTAGTAAGTCATTTACGAATTACGGAGTTTTACGCGAAACGGCCCCCTCACCTCGCCCCATTTCTTTTACGTGGATGGTTTGCCAACGGCTGATACTGTTCCTACAGTGGCGAAGCCAGCATTTTAAAAACCAGAAGGCACAGAATAACAAATTGAGCGTGCTGTTGATTGCTAACATCTCTTATAAGTATCAGAACATTTCGGACGAGACCGCGGAGCACAAATCAAAGATCGAAAGCGCTTTTCAGTTGGTGTGGAGGGCACGTGTCCTCTTGGCTCCACCACTGTGTACTGCCCATCTGTGTGTGTGGCTCGTTCCAATCCAAGCATCCTCTCTTACAGTACTTACAAAATAGTGTTTGCATTTTGATAGAAAATCAAACTTTAGACTTTATTGTTGATAACAAAGAGTTAGAAAACAGGAGTTAGAACTCGCGAAACATTTTTTTCCAGCATAGAATTTTTTTTTTAAAAAAAATGCTAATTATTTTTTTAGCCGACAACTCTACCACCAAACATGTAGCATTATTCTCTAATATAATATTAATCACCATTATATCACGGTCTTTCATGGTGCGCGCGCAGATAACGGTCCGGGTTCCAGAAATCTAGAAGGAGACGGACCGCAGATTCAAATACCCGCAATGACCGCAGTCTCACGTGCCATCATCCAAGATATTAATTTTGATATTTACTTACAAAAATCAGACATATCTGAATCTAGCGAATGTGTCTAAAAATATCAAGTGCCATGTTTTAGTTGAGAAAGATAAACTCGTGCAATTTTATGTAGTTTTAATATTTTTTATATAAAAAATATTAATTTTGAATTTAAGAAATAACTTTCTTGATATTGTTATTGAGTTAGAGTAATTTTCTTTTCCTTGAAACATAAACAGTAGTCGGGATTTGAATTAAGACTCCGTAACTCACTCTCACTGTTTTATCAGTGCATCGTGTATAATCAAGAGATCGTTATCAGGATTTAAACTGAGAGTTTTTGCAATTTACTCTCACTTCCAACAAATTTAAAAAAAAAAAAACAGAGAGAGAAACAAAGAAAGAGAAAAAATAAAAGGTTTGGGTCAAAGTTTGACCTTTTGTCCTTCAGGTAGGGCCCACACCCACATTTTGGGTTAAATTTCTGGGTGCCGCACAGAAAAAGGGTGCTTAAACAAATAAAATTTTGCGTCCCGATCAATCTCTCAGAGTCTTCGGATCATTGGTTCTTTCCTTTGTTCACACACTCTCGTCATTATTACTTCCATTTTACCCCCTTGTAGCAGCTCTCCTTCTTCCTTCGGATCTCGGTGAGTCTCTCTGTCTCTCTCTCTCTCTCAAGAACTCCACAGATCTCACCAAAAATCTCAACAATTACCAATTAATTCCCACTCTTGGATCTAAGCAGCAGCAGCAGCAAAGTCGAGCTCGATCTGGTCATCTCTGGGTATTATATAGCTCTAGATCTGTTCTCTTGACGAGATCTCTTGTTTGTCACAATTTTTTAGAACAACTGGTTTTTGATGTGCAGGTTGAAAGAGCATGGCGCAGATTTTGCTCCATGGGACGCTGCACGCGACCATCTTTGAGGCCGATTCACTGTCGGTCAGGAACACCGGCGGCGCTCCCAGATTTCTCCGCAAGGTAAATCTTTTGTTTTGTTGGATTCACTGCTGATTTGATTTTAGTTGAAGATCGCAGGAAATGGTGTCGAAATTCCCTGCAAAAATTGTCTCTCTTTTTTCTTCTTCATACTGATGAGTTGTTACTTCTGTTGTTGATGAAAGCAAAATTTTAGACCATAATTGATTGAGTGACTGAAAGCTTGTAATAGTAGTAAGATATTAGGGTTCGAAGTGCAGTGAGTGTTTAAAGCAACTTTTTTGGATGCTATCGAAATAAGTTAATTAAAGGATAAGATTGTCAATTAGGATCTGATTATATGGAAAAAAATGTGAACTATATTGTATGATTTTGAAGTTTCTGTTTGTAATTGATCGCCATCGTCCCTGTATTTAGATTTGTCGAGTTGTTTGCTTTGCCAGTGTTTCTCAGCTGCCTTATAATACCAGTGCCACCAACAGGGCACTACATATCTTTCCAGTAGGCATAGCTTTTAGATATCACAGACATACTAGATATCACAGACATACTACTGCCGTTGTTTGTGAAGATGGTACCAGCATGATTCAGTATAAAATAAACAATTTAGTTCTGGTGCTTTGTTAGCCAAAATTTCTATTTTTTAGCAAGTTAACATAATTATGTCTTTTTCATTTTCTCTGAAGTATTTCTGTTAAAATTAAGAAATTAATGAATAAGAAGAAAAATCTTTGGAGAGGTAGGACTGCAGATGGTGGCCTAAACACAGGAAAGTCTCTGCCTGGGAACACGTTTGATGAAGAACTGGATGGAATCATAGAACACATGATAGACAGCTCATGAAAGCTTAAAACTGAAATGGAACACATATATCCATCATGCTTTCCTGAAACATGTTAGAAAGCTTTATATATATAACTGAACTAAAGAATATGTACAAAATTGGGAATAAACTCCAATAGTGAAACTGTGCTGAGTCCCTGCTGTAGTAGTTGTCATGGCGCCTCAACTTGCAGCATGTACAGCTGAAGAGGGGCCTTAAATGGGAGTATAGTGGGTTTTCCCAACAATGATCGGCATAAAGATTCACACAAAATGTTTAGCAATGAGATGAAAAATAAAATGTAACGGTGAAATAGATTATACTTAATGCCTTTCTCTGAGTTTCTGACACTGTAAATATGCTCACAATGATTCCTCTCATACTTCAGCTAAGAAACTTCAGCAAGACCATGCTTTTGTTCTTTGTATTTAGATGACGTATTTTATAACAAAAAAATTGTAGTAATTATTACATTTTCATCAAAAAATTTGATCACGATGCCTTGACTTGTTAAGAACCCACTAGGTGATCTTTTCTATTTTGGATTGGTAATTCCATTCATGTTCGAATGTTGAATGGAAAATTTATAATTATTTTCTCTTTTTGCGGAAATGCTAGTACATTTACAATGTTATTGCCGAACAAAGCGCTGAAATGAGGCTCTGTTCTGTAGATAGCATGGCTAGAAAGACTTTTAGCTTCTTGTAAGTTTTGTAGTCTATCATTGATAAGCTGGTTGATTTCTTTCTCCGGGCCCCATTTATATCTTGAACTGCCTTGGTGTAATTTTAAGATGAGATGTTTTGGTTCTATTTTTTTGCTTTCCTACATTATTTCTTACCCATGCTTGCAAATTAGAAGCTTTTGACTGTACTTGCAATATAGATATCATCACACTAGCTTGTTTGGATATATACCATAGTATTTAAAATATTATCTCATACTCTGAAGAGAGAACCTCTTTTCTGTAATTGCTCTGCTGGTATGCTTTCTTGTTCTTTACCTATGACTATGACATTAGGGTAAATGTTTATGATGTTACATGCTCCGTTGTTTAAGTTTTTGAGCGTCTAATCTTCATATACAACCTTTGGTGTTCTTCTGATCATTAGTCTATCATTTTCTTTTTCTAAATATAATCAATTTGTTTACAGCTTGTTGAAGGTGTTGAAGATGTTATTGGTCTTGGCAAGGGATCTACCAAACTTTATGCCACTATTGATCTAGAGAAAGCCAGAGTTGGCAGGACGAGATTGATTGGAGATGAGCCTGTTAATCCCCGTTGGTACGAGTCTTTTCACATCTACTGTGCCCATTTGGCTGCAAATATCATCTTCACTGTAAAGTTTGACAACACTATTGGAGCCACCCTAGTTGGTAGGGCCTACATGCCTGTCATTGAGATCCTGAGTGGAGAGGAAATAGATAGATGGCTCGAGATATGTGATAACGACCGTAACCCTTTAGATAGTGGGGCTAAAATCCATGTGAAACTCCAATATTTTGATATTTCAAAGGACCGCAATTGGTCAAGAGGTGTACGCAGTGCAAAGTATCCTGGGGTTCCTAACACATTTTTCTCAATGAGACAGGGGTGCAAAGTATCACTGTACCAAGATGTCCATGTCCCTGACAATTTCATTCCCAAAATTCCTCTTGCCAATGGAAGTTACTATGAACCTCACAGATGCTGGGAGGACATCTTTGATGCTATTAGCAATGCACAACATCTAATTTACATAACTGGTTGGTCGGTATACACTGAAATCACTCTGATAAGAGATTCTAGAAGGCAAAAGCCGGGAGGAGATGTTACTCTTGGGGATCTGCTCAAGAAGAAGGCCAGTGAAGGTGTACGGGTGCTTATGCTTGTTTGGGATGATCGTACCTCAGTGGGGTTACTAAAGAAAGATGGCCTCATGGCGACCCATGATGAAGAAACAGCGAATTACTTTCAGGGCAGCGATGTGCACTGTGTTTTGTGTCCCCGAAATCCCGATGATGGGGCAAGCATTGTTCAGGATCTGGAGATTTCTACCATGTTCACTCATCATCAAAAGATTGTCGTTGTAGACCATGAGATGCCTACCAGGAATTCTCAGCAGAGGAGGATAGTTAGTTTTGTTGGTGGTATTGATCTTTGTGACGGGAGATATGACACCCAGTTTCACTCCTTGTTCAGGACCCTGGATACTGCTCACCATACTGATTTCCATCAGCCGAATTTCGCAGATGGAGCTATTACAAAAGGTGGGCCAAGGGAACCTTGGCATGACATACATTCCCGTCTAGAAGGACCAATTGCTTGGGATGTCTTATATAATTTTGAGCAGCGATGGAGGAAGCAGGGGGTAAAGATCTTCTCGTACAGCTCAGAGATCTCGCTGACATCATCATTCCACCTTCGCCTGTCATGTTCCCTGAGGACAGAGAAACATGGAATGTCCAGTTATTCAGATCCATCGATGGCGGTGCTGCCTTTGGTTTCCCTGAGACACCTGAGGATGCTGCGAGAGCAGGGCTAGTTAGTGGGAAGGATAACATCATTGACCGGAGCATTCAGGATGCTTACATTCATGCCATTCGCAGGGCAAAGAATTTTATCTACATAGAAAATCAGTACTTCCTTGGTAGCTGTTTCGGATGGAAGGCTGATGACATCAAGCCTGAGGACATTGGGGCCTTGCATCTGATCCCCAAGGAGCTCTCATTGAAGATCGTTAGTAAGATCGAAGCTGGGGAACGCTTCACTGTTTATGTTGTTGTTCCAATGTGGCCGGAGGGTGTTCCTGAAAGTGGGTCAGTTCAGGCAATTTTAGATTGGCAGAGGAGGACTATGGACATGATGTATACCGACATTATAGAGGCACTCCAAGCTAAGGGAAATACAGCAAACCCAAAAGACTATCTCACCTTCTTCTGCTTAGGGAATCGGGAGGTGAAGAAGGATGGTGAATACACACCAGAGGAGCAGCCGGAGCCGGACACAGATTATTTCAGAGCTCAGCAGGCCAGGAGGTTTATGATTTATGTGCACGCAAAGATGATGATTGGTAATTTAACTCTTACACACATATTACTCAGAATAACCAGTTATTCTATACTTTTGATTTCTGATTTATTAGTTTAATGTTTTGATTGCGCTGATTGATTAACTTAGCCCGTGAATAGTCTTGCACCTCCAAGGCCTGTTTGCTAAGTTATGAATCAAGCTAAGTTCTCGTGCATTGAGCTTTAACAGAAGCTTCAGTGCGTCGCTCATTCTGGCTTTGCCATTGCTCCTTGTTTGGTTCTTTATTATATAAAAATTGCTTTCCCTTGTTATTTTTTTGAGACCGTCGTCTTTACAAAAAAATGTTTTAATAATAGAAATCTGACCATTATTTGAGTCAGGGTTCACACATAATTTCTTTTATCCAGTATTATAAGTTGGCTTAATCGTTAGCCAAATTTCTAATATATTGCCTTTGCTTTCATGATACTTCTATTGTCTGACACTTATCTTTTTTTTCCTCTTTTTTTTTTTGACGACTCTTATCAAGCACAGCCAATTTAATTTTGAAATTTGAGTTTATTTGTTTGTTTTTATATTTATTGACAACGGCTTGTTCCTCTACTCCCTAATGGACCCCGTCATTTTGGTTTTCAGTTGATGACGAGTACATAATTGTCGGCTCAGCCAACATCAACCAGAGGTCTATGGATGGAGCAAGGGACTCCGAGATCGCCATGGGAGCTTACCAACCTTACCACCTCTCTGCCAGGCAGCCGGCCAGGGGCCAGATCCACGGATTCCGGATGGCTCTGTGGTACGAGCATCTTGGAATGCTCGACGATCTCTTCCTCCACCCAGAGAGTCTCGAGTGCGTGCAGAAGGTGAACCGCATCGCTGACAAGTACTGGGACCTGTACTCACAGGAGAGTCTTGAGCACGATCTCCCAGGGCATCTTCTCCGCTACCCGATCGGAATTACCAGCGAGGGCGAGGTCGCAGAGCTCCCGGGCGTGGAGTTCTTCCCCGACACCAAGGCCCGTGTCCTCGGCACCAAGTCTGACTACATGCCCCCGATCCTCACCACATAAGCAGTATTCGCGTCACTTGTTATCAGCGTCGTATTTTGTTTGTTCTTAATAACAATAGTACTGTATGTGTGAATAAGCTGATATCTGTGAGCCATACTTTCCTGTAGGTTGCTCTTTGATGGGCTTGAGATGATGAATACTTGTGAGCTTTTTAGTATCGACAACTCGCGTTTTGTTCTTCCAGCGTTTTAATCTTCGGACTCGCTGATTGTTTTTTTTTTCCCCTTCTTTCTCTATTGCCTGCATGAATTTGTGTATTTTTGTTGACTGGATTGCTTTCTTTTTACACAGATGTCAACTGAAGTTAGAGTGTTTTTGTTTTAGAGTCTTGTGTGTGGCTTTAAGTGGAAGATTTAGACCAACACTGAGGAAGAAAGGGAGGACCACAGAAGAAAAGATCATAAAGGGGAGGAATATGTGAGAGTGATTTTCAATTTCTGGAAAACTTTTACAACATTGGGGCCAAGATTAATCTAATGGCTTATCATGGGTAAAATACTTCTAGAAATTTTTGGCCAACCTTCCTGCCCTTTTCAGACCTTTTTCGCTGTAAACTCTACTGCAACTGAAGCTGCATGTTCAAATGCAGCAAGCTAGAAAATAACAAGAATTTTAAAAAGACTAATGTCGTATCAGCTCTTTTCTTCTATTGAGTTTTCTTTGGTGCATAAACGTAATATAATAAAACAATGACCGTTGAGTGAACCAGCTGGGAGACAATCAAGACTGGTACATTTATCAAAGACTCAATCGATCATAAAATAAGATGAAAGCACCGGGCTTCTCTGTTATCATATTTCGGTCGGTCTTGAGTTCGTAAGAGCTGCTCACTTACAAGTCGTCGGCTCGAGTTCTCACATGCGCGCGTGACATTGAGTCCCTTCATGCACCTCTTAACCAGTAAAAAAAAATTCAAATAATATGCAATCAGTCATTGGCAAGAGGCTGTGAATGAATTGTGTGATGATATATCTAGTGTTCAAGAAATAAATCAAACAAACATGCATGTACTCCAACAGCACGAATAAAACATACGCGTTACTTAGATCACTTGGAGACTGGGCTTTGGACCAACGCGTTTGAACCGTGTCATTCAAGCCCAATTGAACTTGAACCGGTCTCAATTCTGACCGAGCCCTGACTCGGGATGGAATATTATAAAGCTAATAAATAATTGACTCGGACCAAACCAAAAACAAAAACAAAATAAAATAAACGAGACGACTTTTCTCCAGAAGCCTGGGCTTTTTCCTCATTAATTCATCGGGCCCGTCACTTTATCCTCTCTTAATCTTAATAAAAAAATTAAACACTAACGGAATCTGACACGTTCACAGAATCACATATATAAAAAATTAATAATAACTTATAAAAGAGCGCAAAATTCACGCTCCTTCGAATATGCCTCCTTTTAATAAATAATAAATAAATAAATAATTTCTTGATTTTTTTTTGTTTCTCTCTCTCTTACATCATCCCCAACCTCCGTCTCTCCTCATGTTCAATGTCTCAAGAATCTCTCCCTCTTTTTATACAGAAATAAATAGATCCATAAATGAAAGAAAAAAAAAAATCTCAAAAATCTGTAACTAACATGGGACGCTCCCACTGAGACTCCATCTCAATTCCCCCCAAAATTCCCCCCAAAAAACCCTAGAAAAAGAAAAGAGGGATCCGGTCCAATTCGGATGCTCTGAGCTCGGATCCGGATCTGATCCGATGTCGGGTGCCACCGCGGGGCAGGCGGCGGCGGCGGAGCACCAACAGTGGCGGTCCGGCGGCGGGTGCAACCCAGTGAAGAAGCCCGGGCCCGTGTCGATGGAGCACGTGCTGCTGGCTCTGAGGGAGACGAAGGAGGAGCGCGAGGTGAGGATCCGCAGCCTTTTCAACTTCTTCGACGCCGCAGGCCAGGGGTACCTCGACTATGCGCAGATCGAGGCGGGGCTGTCGGCGCTCAGGATTCCGGCGGAGTACAAGTACGCCAGGGATCTGCTCAAGGTCTGCGACGCGAATCGAGATGGGCGGGTCGATTACCATGAATTTAGGAGGTATATGGATGATAAGGAGCTCGAATTGTACCGCATTTTTCAGGCGATTGATGTGGAGCACAATGGCTGCATCTTGCCGGAGGAGCTTTGGGACGCTCTCGTCAAGGCAGGTAATGATTAATTTTGTGAGCATTCTATCTTGTTTTTAGATAATTGTGAGTTGATAATTAGTTACAATGTGCTCTTATATAATCATTTGATTTTTTTTTTTTTTTTTTTGTTTTGGGGGTGGGAGGGGGGATCATTAATTACACAAAGCAACTAGCAGAAACCATTAAAATTCCTCAACGTATGGAACCAAGTGTCTAGAATGTGTTTCCACAAGTCATAGATTAAAAAGATTTCACGTTTGCTTTTGTCAAAAATGTTAAAATTATGCGGTATTTGGCACAAAGAAACTGGCGGAAACCGGTAGATTGGTATAGTTTCCTAAACCATTTTGGAGTTGGGAAAATATGGCGGGACTCCAATTTTTCTATTGTAGCTTGTTTGGCAACCTCTTGTGGAGTTAGCCAAATCCCGGTTTCAATCACAGGTTTCTCCACCAAACTGAGGTGTATGTCACTCCACCCTGACTAGATTTTACGAAATTCTAAAGAGAACGAAACCATAGTTTGTATTTGTGGGGCTGTTTGGAGTCAAGGAAGTGGGCGGAAGTGGGAGGTAGGTTTTTTTCCTTTTGAAAAATGAGAATTTGTGTGTATCTTTTTTGGTGTTTGGTTGGTAGTTGAGAAGTAGAAGGGAAAAAGTATATTGTGTTTTTCAATGTTTGGTTAGTAATATGGAAGTGAAAGTGAAAAAGTTGACCATAAAATAATATTAAAATAAAAATTAATTATGAAAAATAAAAATTGGATTGTAATTAGAATACAAGTGAGATTTACATGATCACAAAATTAACTGTTTTGAGCTATAACTTATTACAAGTGAGATTTACATGATCACAAAATTAACTGTAGCACCCTGGAAGTGAGGAAATGGTTGTATAAAAGGGGATCGAGAAAAGGAAAAAGGGGTTTTCTCATTTTTCTTTTCCGGTGTTTGGATGGATATCAGAAGTGGGAAATGACTTGAATCCAAACAGCCCACTTCCTCACTTCAGCCCACTTCCTTGAATCCAAATAGCCCCTATAACCCCGTTTCAAAATGACTTAAATGGAAGTTAGTTTGGAGAGCTGGATTACCTAACTAGTCCTAGAAAGTAAGAAATCCAGGCAACTTTGGTTTATTGAAAACTTGAGAAACCAAAATCACAAGTTTCTGAGAGCCTTTTTCTTTTTAAAGAAACTAAGAGATTGGAAATTAGGGTTCTCAACCAAACAAAGATAAATATAAATAAACATGGGGTGACTATAATAGCTTTTTTGAGATGGTGAGTTTTCAATTTTTATTAAGCGCAAATTTGAAATGTCCTATGTGGCATTTACAGGATAACCATTTTGGGAACTTCGGGAAACCTGGAACTCACCCCCTTCCCCCCAAAATCGAAGTTTCATAAGTTTTTTCTCTAGGTTTTGAGGGTGGCCAGCCAAACACGTCCTCAGAAATCAAGTTTCAAGCTTTCACCGAAAAAGTACAAAAGTTATGCCTTGTCGAAGTATTAGAACCTTAGCAATTCTAACGACAAGTGTCCTGGTCCTTCGCAACAAGTGTCTTTTGACAATTTTTTTTGATTTTTCCTTGTTTATGGATTTCATCTCATAAATCGAGCCAGTTTGCCTTTTGCAGGAATTGAAATTGATGACGAGGAACTCGCTCGCTTTGTAGAGCATGTGGATAAGGATAACAATGGGACTATAACTTTTGAAGAATGGAGAGATTTTCTTCTGCTGTATCCTCATGAGGCAACTATTGAGAACATCTATCAGCACTGGGAAAGAGTTTGCCTTGTTGATATTGGTGAACATGCTGTTATACCAGAAGGGATAAGCAAGCATGTAAATGCAAGCAAATACTTGATTGCAGGTGGAGTAGCTGGAGCAGTTTCTCGTACGGCTACAGCTCCGCTTGATCGTCTTAAAGTGGTGATGCAAGTGCAAACGACACGGACACACATTGTACCGGCAATAAAGGATATATGGAAAGGCGGCCGTTTTGCGGGATTTTTCAGAGGCAATGGGTTAAATGTGATGAAGGTCACACCTGAAAGTGCTATAAGATTTTATGTTTTTGAAATGCTAAAAACTGCCATTGTAGAGGCCAGAGGTGCAGAGAAGAGTGATATAGGTGCTTTTGGCCGCCTTATTGCTGGTGGATTCGCGGGTGCTGTAGCACAGACTGCAATTTACCCTATGGATCTTGTGAAAACAAGGCTGCAAACATATACTTGCCCTGGTGGAAAAGTTCCTAGCCTTCCCAGACTTTCAAAAGATATATGGGTGCATGAAGGACCTCGAGCTTTCTATAGAGGCCTCGTCCCTTCTCTTCTAGGAATGATCCCATATGCAGGCATAGATCTTGCAGCGTATGAAACATTAAAAGATATGTCGAGAAAATATATTCTTAAAGATAGTGGTAAGCACTTCATTTCTTTCTGCAATTTCCAGTTCTCCTTTTTTCTTTATTGCTTTTTATGCTATATGATATGCCTCTTATCACGGCTTGAAAATTTTGTATATTATGTAGAGCCCGGTCCTCTTGTCCAACTGGGTTGCGGAACGATTTCGGGAGCTCTAGGGGCTACATGTGTTTATCCCTTGCAGGTTATTAGAACAAGGTGAACAATGATTAGTTGCTGTTTTTTCTATTTTGGTACTTAGGGCCAAGTCACCTGCATAGCTAATGCCATTTCATAATTTCTACACCTTGCATAAAGGCTAACATGTGGTTAACTGCAGAATGCAAGCCCAAAACACTAATTCGGCTACTGCATATAAAGGAATGTCTGATTGTTTTCGGAGAACGTTTCAACATGAAGGTTTTTCTGGATTCTATAAAGGGATTTTTCCAAATCTTCTCAAAGTGGTGCCATCAGCAAGTATTACATATCTAGTTTATGAGACAATGAAAAAAAGTCTTTCTCTTGATTAATGGACATTATTTCTTTACTGACAGCCATCTCAATTGATATGGCTGACTATAGAGTTTATGATGACGATAACGAGGATACTGATTTAGTAGGTGATATGAATGTTTCAATTATAACAACAGCACTTTCTCCTTCAGGACACAAAGTATAGGCTACATTACTTTTTTTTGTAATCCTCCATGGATCTAATAAGAACTGGACTTGTGAGGGTTACTATCAAGGCTTTACATTGGACACCCAGGTATCTTTTCCTTTTCAATTAGGTATTATTAATATCTGGCTCATGAATAAGTGATTTGGTATTTGCTTCCTTCTCAAACCTCTGTTGAACTCTCCATTTTCTGCTGTACGAATATGCCTCTGTTTTTGCCTTAGATGCTTAGATTGATGAGTAATTTGCAATTGTGCATCAACGCATAGAACCAGTAATCTAGTGTAGAAAAGATGCTGACACATTAACGAAATGTCATTTATAGATTCTCTGTATGTATGAAGATGTAACTCATGCCCAAGTGTATTGTCTCCCATTGTCAATTTAGAGGGTGTGTTTGTTTCACCGTAAAAGTCCGTAAGTCGCAAGTGGCAATTGCGACTTACGACTTACGGTGTTTGTTTGGGCCGTAAGTTATAAAATGCACTTGCATTCCACTTACGATCCACTTGCAATACAACCAGTTAATTCTGTGGTACATGCAAATCCTACTTACAAGTTACAACCCACTTGCAATACAAACAATTAATTTTGTGGTCATGAAACTTGTATTGCTGACAGTTAATTGTAATTAGATTAATATTTTTTAATATTAGATTTATCTTTTTAGATTATGAGAAATTCTTTTTTAATAATTAGATTACATATAGTTATTAAATTAATAAATAATTTTTAATATTAGAGCTTTTTTATTATTAGATTAAATTTTTTGATTACTAGATTAATATAATGTATTCCACTTAATTTTAATTCTTACTTTATTTATAGATTAGTAATATTTAATATAAATTTTAATAAGTTTTAATTATTAGATTAAAATATTTTATATTTTTTAATTTTAAATATTTTAATATTTACTAATTTTTATTTTGTAAATTATTTATTATTTATAGATTAAAATTAAGTAGAATACATTTTTATTACTAGATTAATATAAAGTATTCCACTTAATTTTAATTCTTACTTTATTTATAGATTAGTAATATTTAATATAAATTTAATAAGTTTTAATTATTAGATTAAAATATTTAATATTTTGTACTTTTTAATATTTTAATATTTACTAATTTTTATTTTTTAAATTATTTATTATTTATAGATTAAAATTAAGTGGAATACATTTTTATTACTATTAATATATTAGATTTTTAATAAATTTAATTTAATTTTTAATTTTTAATATTTTTACTATTTATTGATATTTTTAATATTTTAAAATAACCAAATATTTAATTTTGTGGTCAATTTTTTCACTTACGACTTACACATTACGACAACTAAACACCGTAAAACACAATACACTTTCCCGCATATAATTATACATTACCAACCAAATACCGTAAAACTTACTTGCATGTAACTCACGTACAACTGTAAAAGAGTTTGCAACTTACCACTTATGACGACCAAACAGGCCCATAATATATAGTTGTTTGCCAGATTGGTGTAATGTTCACGCTATTATGCATGAACGCCATATGGTAGATATGTCATGCATGGAATGTGTTTTTGTTTCTTGTATAATGATTAGATATTTAACATCACATCCTAGTAACTTGTTTTGGCAATGTGTGATTAGTTTGTGTTGTCCAAAATCCTGTTCACCTTTTTACTCTGATTAAATTGATTCATTAATGGATCTAGAATTAAGAAATGTCAGCTTAAGATATATTTGTTACCTTTTTTTTACACTTTTTCATTGGTTGTGGGTGTCCTGTGCGACGTCTGCCAAACTTGCAATCTTCTTGAGGGATCTTTAGGTTTTACCTGCATTTAGCTCCATCACCCATGGATAACATGCGGACATGCTATTTAGGACATATAATATCTATAGTAGATTCTCCTTGCTGGATTTCTGCAGTGGAAAACTCTCTTACACTACTTGACCTTCTGTTGTGGGTATTTTTCCTGCATATATTTTTTTGGACATTGGTGTTTGAGTTTGACAGCTATGGTCCTTTTGGATTCTCTTTAATGTCAATGATGAGTATCCAAGAAATGCTGGGATGGCGATTCTCTTTAGTCTTTAGCTTTCATTATGCCTCAGATATGATTGTAAGTCTCTATTAAAAAAAAAACATTGTCATCTTCCTCTTTACCTCGACTCTGATCTGGCCTAGAGGAATTTAAAGGTCTAATCCCCGTTTGCATGACCTTGAGCCCCTTGTGTCAATTTATATTGCGGAACACGTATGGATTATTGATAATCTGTTGGAGAAAAATTAGACCTTGAACTCTACTTCAACCTGGTCCTAGTAGCAATGAGATCTTCGATGCTTCATTGATGATTTTCTCGAGCATTCACCCACCAATCATGGCTGATCCAACTATTTTTCTGGCAATAAAGAATATCCTTCTTGCCTTCAAGGAGCTGGTGCCACTTGGAGAAAGGTTCGAGATGATTGATATAGTTGATGAAGATTTCTGGGTTCATGTGGTGGTTGTAATCTGATACCTCTAGTTTGACTTCTTGAAGATCATCAAATGGGTTTGTGTTGAAGAAAAATTAGTAATCGGTTGAGAAAAAGGGTGTACAGCTAAAAGTGGAGCAGGGGCGGAAGTAGAATCTTGTGGTTTTAGAAGCCTTTCTTGAATTAGCTTCTAAAGATCAACTTCTTAAGGGTAGAAGCCCTCTCTGCAAGAAAACAAACAGTGGAGGATTCAAAGACATTACAGGAGTGAGGGAATAGTCAAGTCGCCCTTCTTGTGGGGATAAAACAATGGAGAAAGTTGATAAAGAAAGCATAAAAAGATGCCTTGATACGAGAATGGTGCACCCAATTAGTCAGAGTTGCAATAAGCCAGATCTGTTTTTTTCTTTAATTTTTAATGGAAAGATTTCTGGGGTTTTTCTGGCTGTTTTCTTGCAGTCCAGAACCAGACTGCAAAATTAGCCCTCTAAACTGACGAAGGCGATAATCCAAACAAAACAAATAATTGATCCATCAGACTTCTAAACTGATTGCAACTCTCTAAATTTTGCCTGCCTTTATAGGTTTTACATGTCATAGGATATAAAAGAAAATATATCTAAGTCTAATTCTAATCAACTACATAACGTAAACAAAGCCAAACAAATTACAACAGATTAATCCTGAAATTACATGACATAAAGTAAACATAGGAATTTGTGTCATCATCTAGATGCCACTACTATACAACTTGTGACATCAAGTACATACATTAAAATCATTAGAACAACAATTGCACCTAGAACAAAACCAGCAAAGTATGAAACAACCAATGGGAAGATATAGTCATAGACACCTTTAATTGTTCGTTCTGTTCAATGATAGGCTCCATTTGCAGTCCTATGCTAATATGGTCAGTATTTTGCGCTTCTCGGTATTATATTTGCTTGTTAGACATTTGCAAAGGCTTTGGTTCTGAATAGGACATCTGTAATGACTTTGCCTCTTCAAGAGTCTGAATGCCTTCTAGATTGGGTTCTGGACCTTCTGGTGTCCACTACCTCTAGCTTCACAGAGATGCCAATCTTCGAGAATATCACATTGGCACTTGTGTATCACAAGGTATCATTGTTAAATGTCAGATGTCGGCCTAATGTAGGCAGCAAAAATGTAAAGTCGGATTGCGAATATCAGAGAAATTTTGGTGACATTTGCTCAATTTCGGAGGTTATATATATATATATATATATCATATAATATGTCCTAAATGTCATAAATATCCTAAAACATCACAAATATGATATCTTTATATGTATAATTAATAAGTTATACTAGCAATAATTTTATCTAATCACATCCAATAAACATAGTTAGCTAGCTTCCAATAAAAATTCAAAAATATCTCAAAAGGCTTCAGGATGACTACTAACATTAACATCAATAAAATGTCAAAGCCTCATAGATTGCAGTTAAGCATTCATTCACGAGCGAGAATCAGTTAATGGTGCCCTAATTCAAATTAGTTATCCTAAGATTTAATGATGTGAATCAAATTAGGGACGAGCGAGTAGTTTTAAGTAGAAGAAATGAGGAAGAGAACCCGCCTTTGAGATTCATGAGAAGTTGTCAGATCCTAGGGTTCGCCAAAGCAGAATTACGATGGAGGAGAGAGATGACGGGCTCGTCGGAGCTTGACAGGGATTTCTGGGTCCTCGTCTCTTAGGTTCTCGTCGGGGTTCAACGGAGCTCGGGGGACCTTGTCAAGGCTGGCGGTGCTCGTCGGGGCTCGGCAAGACTTCCTGGGTCGGGGCTCGTGGAAACTCACTGAAGGTTGTCGGAGGTCAGCCGAAACTTGTTGAAAGTCATCGGGGCTTGTGGAGACTCACTGAAGGTCATCGGGGCTCGTGGGGACTCGCTGAAGGTCGACGAAGGTCGTAGAGGTCTTGTCGGAGGTCAGTCGAGCTCATATCTCTCTGGCCTCCTCGTTTCTCTCTCGATCGTGATGAAATTAGGGCTGCGAACGAACCCTAATTCCTTCTCCTCTTATAAAATAGGGTCGGTTGGGTTAATGGGTTCAAACCCAAAAGAAAAAATAATACGAAATGAATGTCAATTTCGGCCGATATTTGGAACCTCAAAATCAGACGAAATTTTGAAAATTCGCTGGAATTTTGGCGACATTAACCCCATTCGAAATTTGAAATGGGGTAGTCGAATTCGTGTCGGTCACATGAATTTCTCGACATTTCGGCTGAAATTTTGAAATATCGGCCGACATTTAGAACACTATAAGGTATTATCAAAATTTGCACCACATTGCAGAATATTTACAATATTCTAAACAATGTATAATCTTATTATTCTCATTTACATTTCTAAGAAAAATAACTGAGTACATGAAAGTTCTGAATATAACATCTCACTCCCACAAAATAGTACGAAATTGGTGTCACGTGACTGCGACATTCTGGCAGATGCAGAGGCCAAATTACCTCTTTCGACTAAAGGTTGTTGCTAGTCCTCGAGCAAAGTAAAATAAAAAGTAAATGAATTCTAGCTTACTATCGCAGGCATCACTATTACATTTAACATATGCAATAAGCCTTTAAACACCCTAACTTTCACATTAGAGGACGAGTTATGTCTCGTGAGGGTTTGCAGTGAATCTACCCACAAAATTCAAAAAGTTTTTTTTAAAATAATTTTATATACTTATATTATCAGAATTTCTAAGGCACATGGTTTTATAATTTTGACTCAACTTTTAGTTTCTTTTAAACTATTTTGAGTTCGCACCATTATTTTGTCATTTTAGAGTTTAAGAAAATGTGTTTCATAATGAATTTTTGAACTTACACAATTAAAGTTCAATCTCGCAATTGCTAACACTAATAAGTACCTGAAAATTAATCATTGACCTCAAACCTAATTCAAAATCTTATTGATTTATTCAGGATTACAAGAGGTTTGGATGTTTGCTTTAGTACCTCATGGGTTTTATTTGTGATATTCCAGCTTACTCGTATTTTTACAAAGACAGCTTTCACACTATTTGCTTAAGGTCATATCATCATTCACTTTTTTTTTGAATTTTTTTGTTTTATTCTATTTTATAAATTGCCCATTTACTCTTATGACGAGTTTCTCATGTAATGAACAATCGGTTGACAACTTTGACACCAGTTGGTATAAGGTGTCAGGATTTAAAATTCCTCTACGGACCTATGTTCTAGATCTTCATCATAAGCCCGCAATTATAGACCTTTACAAAATGTAGCCCTTTTCTATGTACCTGATTTAATTCACTGGTTGTCTTTTTCTTCTGTTTTTATTTTCTCCCTATCTCTCCACAAGGCAAACCAAGTGAATATAGATAGTCTTGGTTAATTAGGCCTCTAGGTGATTACTATGTTTACAAGTGCTACTTAAATCTTGTAAGCTCGTGTCATGAAAGTTCAAGTTTCTAAATTTTTAAAACTCTAAAAGTAGATTAAGGATAAGAAGTAAGAACTCATTTTAGTTTATGGCTCAACTTAATCGTTGGGTTTTTTGAATTTTTACCAAGTGCTTATTTTTCTAAAATAAAGTACATAGAAATTAAGTTGTAATTTTTTTCAATGTTTTAAATATAATTTATTTTTAACTTTTTTTTTCAATGTTTTAAATATAATGTAGTTTTAACTTTTTTTTCAAGGTTTTTTAAGAAAAATTATGATTGGAAGACATGACTTCCACCCCTGAACCTAAATATTACAGTGTATCAAAATAAAACACAAGTGATAGGGAAGAAGCAACCTGAGACGAAGGAATGACCGCCCGAGTTTGGACCTGCAAAGAATAATATATTACAAAAATAAAAAATAAATATAAAATAATAATATACAATCTCTGCAGATATAGAGATCAATCCTAATAAACATGATTTTCCAAAAGTGTTTCCTCTACTTTTGGGCTTCGCAGCTCTAAAATAGTTTCAACCTTTTGACCATTCACTTTGAAAATCTCACCATTTCTAAGATTCTCAACCTCGACAACCCCACACGGGTAAACTATACGAACAGTAAATGGGCCTGTCTATCTCGTTCTCAGCTTTTAAGAAAACAAGTGCAGGCGAGAATTGTACAGAAGAACCTTCTGATCTGGACTAAAATATTTTCTCAGAATATATTTATCACGGTATCGCTTCATCCTATCTTTATAATGCTTAGCACAATCATAAGCATCATTTCAAATTTTCTCTAACTCATTTAATTGCAATTTTCTCTAAGCTCATGCCTTTTCAAGATTAACATTGAGCTGCTTCACCCCCTTACATAATCTTGTAGGATTAAGTAGAGGAAACACTTCTAAAAGATCCTGTTTATCAGGATTAACTTGGTCAAGATTTAGCTTTTCAACTTGATCATTCACTCGCCTTTTATACGTAAAGGTTGTGAGTGCTTGAACATGCTCGCTTGGCATGCCTAAAGTGGATGGCTGACTAACCTCATACTGACCTTTTGGGTTTGGAATTGGTTGACTAGAAAACTTTCTTGGTTCTCTCTCACTGATCTTAGTTGCTAATTAACCCATCTGATATTGAAGGTGTGAAATTGCTTGGGTATTTTGTAAGCTAGCAACTTTTAGTTTTTGCATATTGATACTAGTTCCAGTGATGAATTTCTCTATCATGGCCTCTAAGCTGGATGGTTGCTGCTGTGGTGCAAGTTAATGTTAATCTTGAAAAGGCAGGAGCTCAGAGAAAATTGAGTTGCATACATCAAGATTATAAGTTCAATTTTCAAAAGATTAACATTGAGTTGCATACATCAAGATTTTGAAGTCCATTGGAAAAATGAACTTATCAATTTTGATCAAAACATCCTCAACAAATTCTTGAGGATGCTTGACAGAACGATCTGCCAAAAATAATCGAATCTGAGTTGGTTTCATCTTTTCAAGACCTAATTGCTTATACACCAAGTATGACAGTAAGTTAACGCTCGCCCCTAAATCCAATAAAGTTTTGTCAATCACATGATTGCCAATGATACAAAATATGGTTGGACAACCAGGATCCTTAAACTTAGGTGGGATGTTGTTTTGGATGATTGAAGTGACTTGCTCATCAAGAAAAGCTTTCTTTTGCATTTTAGATTTTCGTTTTTGTGTGCAAAAGTCTTTCAAAAATTTGGTATAAGCAGCAACTTGCTTGATAGCATCAAGCAATGGAATATTGATCTTAACTCGCTTAAACAAATCTATCATCTCATTAAAATTCTTTCATGTCTTATCTTGAGATAAACTTTGGGGAAAAGGTGCTCTAGGAATGAAAGTTTGTTCGGACATATCGCCAGACTTGGCTTCACTAGGGCTTGGAGTGACAACCCTGCCTCCGTTGAATTATCTCGATTCTTTAGGGTGACAATGTCCTCTTCTGATTCAACTTGGTCAGGATTTAGCTTTTCAACTTGATCATTCACTCGTCTTTTATACGTGAGGATCGTGAATGCTTGAACATACTTGCTTGGCATGCTCGAAGTGGATGGCTTATACTGACCTTTTGAGTTTGGAATTGGCTGACTATGAAACTTTCCTGGTTCTCTCTCACTGACCTTAGTTGCTAACTGACCCATCTGATATTGAAGGTGTGAAATTGCTCGAGTATTTTGTAAGCTAGCAGCTTTTAGTTCTTGCATATTCATACTAGTTCCAGTGATGAATTTCTCTATCATGGCCTCTAAGTTGGATGGTTGTTGTGGAGGTGCAACCATACTCAAATTAGGAGGGGGAGCATAAGAGAAAGGTTGATTAGGAGAACGGAATTGGTTGAATACTGTTGCCCTACTTGGTTAGGTTGAGGTTGTGATTGTGGTTGTGGTCGTCTCCAAGAAAAGTTGGGGTGATTCCGCCAATTAGGATTATAGGTTTCGAAGTATGTACTATTGAATGATTTCCTAAATTGGTTCATGGCATTAACTTGCATGCTTATACCCTCTTGGTTCCCTAAAGGACACACTATTGCATTATGCATGCGACTAGCGCACACATTACATGCATACTGTTGAACTTGACTCTCAGCCTTCATGGTCTGACTGAGAACTAATGCATTCATCTTACGTGTCAAACTATCTAATCGTGCATTCAAACTCACATCACTTTGAACCTCATGCATTCTTTTTTTAACTGTGATGATCCTTGATTCTCAGAATTGAAATCCCATTATTGAGAATGCTCAGCTAATCTCTCAAAAAGGGCTCAAGTTTCAGGTGTACTCTTACCTATAAATGATCAACCACTCATAGATTCTATAAGGTTACGATTTAAATCTGTCAGTCCATTGAAAGAGTACTGGACCAACCATCATTTCTCAAAATTATGGTGTGAACACTTGATTTGGAGATTCTTAAACCTTTCCCATGACTCATGAAATTTCTTTCCCTCTTTTTGCTTGAAAATGGAGATTTTCAGTCTATATTGGTTTGTCCTAGGTATGAGGTAGAATTTAGAGACAAACTTGAAGTTTAGATCTCTCCAAGTCGTTATCGATTTGGGCTCTGAATGATTCAACCAAGCTCTTGCTTGGTCTTTCAATGAAAATGGAAAGAGTCTTAACCTAACCGACTCATCAGAAAAATTTTGAAATTTGAATGTGAAGCAGATGCCAAAGAACTCATCAATATGAGTGTATAGACTCTCATTTTCCTTACCATCGAAAGTAGGAAGCAACTAATAAATAGCTGGTTTGAGTTCAAAGTGGGTTGCGTTGGTGTTAGGCAATACAATGCACTTAGAGGGTTGAGTCCCATTTGGAGCGAAGCGCTCTTTCAGAGTTATGCTATTATTTTCAACATGATTTTGATCTTCTGCCATTTCAAATATAAAAGAGTTGACCAAGCATTGATTCATAGAAAGAAATTCAATCCTAACAAGTCGCCGTGTGTTGTCATGAACCTAAGCAATCCTTAAGAACTTAAAGGTTCGAGCCTATTCTAGTCCAAAATGATGAACGCAATTGACTTAATCAGACAAATCAATTTCTTTAGCTTGAGTTTAGTTCAAAGGTAGTCAAGTTTCATTTCTAATCTTGTAGAGAACACGTCCTCTCCTAATTAGACAGTTCTAACTGGGTTGAATGGATTGTAGGCTTACCGGTTAAATCCGTCAAATTAGCGATTTACTCCTTCCTCTAGGCCGGAAGTCCGCAGCAATTGCTAAGTCACTTTTTCTCTAGACAAGGAAGTTCCTCTTTGAAAGCTTAAAGGTGTTCAACGAAGTTCTCCCACAATAGATTCACTTAAATGAGCTCGAAAATCTTAGATGTCAAGTTCTAATCAAGTTTTAAATTATTTCTGGCTTAGGAAAAAAACCTATACCAGATTGTGATTTTTGAGTCAAAGAGCGAGTGATGAAATCCCGGCCTTATGTGAGAGGGACAACTCTTAAGTATATTATGTAAAGTTGCTTTAATGCACAAAACAAAATAAAGACATGATCACCCAAAAATATTACACAATCCTAAAAAGGTTTAATGGTTATGTTGTAGGAAAGTGTGAAAATTCTAAACATACATTTGATCTAGCCGTCACAAAAACTGATTAAAAACACAATTAATTATAGTGGTGTAGTGCAGTGGATCTAAGCATGGCCGATATCTAAGTTTTGATTTTTTTTTTTTTTAATTTTATGCCATAAAAAGTTGAGTTGAGACATTGGGAAAATTGAACAAAATATGACTGGTTTTTAAAGAAAAACTTGATTTGCCTACGTTCATTTTCACAATTACCTTTTTAACCCCTTTTCCTTCTTCTCTCCTGAAAAAAATGAAGTTAGCAATTTTTTTTATAATGGAAAGTAAAAAATGATGAAATGAAATTAAGAAAAATGTCATTTTCTCCCTTTCACAATTTCTTTCTGATTTCTACAAGACAACTCAAGATTATCTACTTAGCGATGTCAAAAGAGAAAAAAGAAAGGAAAGAAAAAGAAAAAGAAAAAGAAAAAATCAAATTTCTTTTTAAGAACTTGAAGAAAAATTAAATATAGATTTCAAAAATTTTTCTCACACAGTCCCTGGCAGTAGCGCCAGAAATTTGTTTTGGTTCGGATCTTAGAGAATTTACCGTCGTTGCTTGAACTTCAAACAAATAACAAAATTACATGTTCTTACTTTGAAATACTTGAAAATTGGTAAAGTGGCAAGAAAAGGATCGAATCCACTGAGACTTGTTGAAAATCACAATTTTAAAATTCTAAATTAATTTATAGTCTAGTTTTAAAACAAATAATTTGAATTTTGGAATTAAGTTAAGGAAATTGAAACGTTGAAGTTTATCAATATGAGAAAACTTGGGGATTTGGAATCACTATTATGTGCATAGAGATTCTTTCCTTATGCTATCATTACTTTTTTGTATTTACTTCAATATTTAGAAATCATCTTTATTCTATAAACTGAATAATTTAGTAATAAACTCCTTGTACTTTTTGTTTCTGTCTCAGACTAAGGCACAAATAACTGAGGCATCATTATTGTGAAGGAATCCTCCAAAATCGACTTGATTTAATAGCATTAAGAGCTTTCATTTAAATATATTTTTAATTAATTTAAATTTAAGATGAAGTATGAAATGAATCCAAACTGAAGTGAAACACAATCCATCAAAACTGATAAAGCTTAAATTAAACCAAAAATTAGGCATTAATAATATAGTAAAAGAGAACAGAAACTGCAGGAGCAACTCTATGCATTCATGGAGCGGAACCTTCTCCCAAAGGAAGGTTCTCAGCCACTCATGATGGGGAGTCTAATTAATTGAGAAGAAAAATAAGAAAAAGTAAAGAGAAGGAGCATGACAATGAAATAAAATAATGGATTAAATAATTTTCTTGTTACAACTCTAAAAAAAAGAAACAAAATTTACTATAAAACTCTTTTACAAAAGAAAGAAATAAAACTCTTACAAAATACTCCTTTATAGCCTCCTTTTAGTCCTTTTATAGGGAGAATTAGAGCACATGTTTCTTTCAATCATTCTGACATGTTTACAATATTTTTCCTTAAACTGCTTCAACATGTTTCCCTCAATCACTCTTTTGATTCCAACTTGTGATTGGGATGGAGAAAATCCTTGAAGCTTTGTTTTGCAATTAAGTCTTTCGCCCATTCAACTTGGTTCAGCACTTGATTCATTTCATTTTTGATCTCTTGTTGCACTCAAACGTACTTGCTCAACCCCAAATGACTTGTATAGCTCCTCAATTTTCTAAAGAACAAAAACACTCAAGTTAATTATAATTAAACAAAAATGATGTACTAACAAATATGCAACCTAGGTATAAAATGTGTACAAATATGCCTTTATCAGTCAGTGTTCTAAATGGCGGCCACAGCGGCTACATCGGCTGGGAAAATTTATCGGGATGGGGATATATTGGGGACATATCGGGGATTTTTTCAAAATCGGATGTCAAAATCGGACTGTAAATATACATATCTTCTTGTCTTAAATTGCATCTCAATAAGACAATATATGCATAAATTATATAAAGCTATATAAAACATTATACTTATATGTTTAAGATATAGTTAACTCGATAACTTGCATTAAGCTTATAAAGACATAATCACTATCCAAGTATAGAATCTTCACAAATACCACATTGTCACATCGCTCGAATTATCCAAATACCTAACCTAGAAATTGAGTGTAAACGCTATATCGGGTCCAAAATCGTTGAAATTGCGGCCGATATATCGGGTCCATGCCGATTTATCGGCGATTTTGGGTGAAAATCGCTATATCGGTTTGGATATGCCAAATCATTGCGGCTAGGTACCGTAAACGCAATATCGGCGCAATATCGGGGTTATATCGGGGATATTTTGAACACTGTTATCAGTTGCAAGTCGCTTTCTTGGGTAAAGTAATGCCTAATTCATTTCTCACCATTTCCTACACTCTCTTAGAGAAGGCGAAAGGGAAAAGGAGGGGTGGGGTGGGGGGTGACTGTCCTACTGGAATGATGTGTGATAGGACCGCATTTGGAGGGAGACATGTCTTTTGCAATAAAATTCTTCTATTGATATGTTGTAAATAAGGCGTAACAAGGTTTTTTTTTTTTGCATTACTCGGTGCCGTTACTCGCTTGCTTAGGAATGTTCAATAGTCGTATGTTTTAAGGGTGCATGGTACTTGAAAGCATGTTGGCATTTTGTGTGTGCGCGCGCGCTGGTGGGGGTGGGGGAGGGGGGTGGTTGGGGGCTGTGTTGCACACTCCTATTCTCTTTTGCATGTTTTCCTGCAAGTCCTTGTGTTTTTAGTTTATTTTGTAGATATGCCCTTTCCTTCAAAGTCAAATTATTCATAATTTTTGATGAATTAGGTTATGGTTCACTTAATATTTGCACTGCTCACAGTGAAACTGACTTATCCTTTTATCCATCCCCGCTCATGTTAGTAAAAAGATACAAATTTTACTTGATTAAATCTAGCACAAACAATTCCATTCTCTAAGCACTAAACACCTTGTAGGAGAGGTTGCTATTTCATCTGTTCTGGATATGCATATGTATAGCATTATGCATTTGATATACCTGCTTAATTTGTAGAAAATGGGTATTTAATCTGAATCTCTGATGGCATCCCAGTCAAATATATCATAAGCTTCTCGTGTTCTATATTCTACAGTATGCAGGAATAGAGCGCAAAAAGTTACATGCATAACTTGGGGTGTTTGTTAAGAATAGATGCCTTAGTGTGCTTAGTATCTGTTTTGACATTTTTGAGTCTTTAGATGGACCAATGAATAGCTGGCACACAACTGTAAATGATGTGGGAAGCGTTCTTATTTGGGAACCACTTCTTAATTTCCTTGTCCAATCTTGTATGGATTGCTATCATAATCTCATCTAAAGGAGGTATCTTGGATTTAGTACATGGAGTGTTTAATCATATTAAAGGTAAGGAAGCCTAGATGGAAGAAATTGTTGGTTCATTGCATTTATATGGTCATACTGGTTAAACCTGAAAGGGGATGCTCATTGAGGTGGAGTATGCAGCTAGAATGGGTTACTCATTTCAATTTTCTAAGTGTAAAATTTTCTGTTTACGGAAAGGGGAAAAAAAATTATATCACTTATCATAACTCTTAGACAATATGGTGGATGTTAATGAGTGATTGCCGTGGAGACTTTCTGACATGGTGCACTCCCTTTATCCAGGCCAGCTACACGAGTATGAGGAATCCGCTAGAGTTTGCTTGAGAGTAAATTTGAAGCTGCTTTATCACAAGACTTCCTGTTTTTCATGAAATAAGATGTTAATCAGATTTTGATACAAAAAAGGACTGTGCTATTGTCCAACAACGTGAAGAATTATTAAATATGCGGACTCTAAGGAGTTCTCAGTAATTATATGGTGATCCTTTTACCCTGTACCTTGAAATTGACTTTGAAGCGTTGTTACTGCTTGATAATACAACCTTTTTGTAATATATCTTGACATCCAAACACAACCATAGATGACACATGTACACCATTATTATGTGTCATATGTGGTGGCATATTTTCAGCAAATTTATGCGACGATAGGTCTGACTTGCTATTATTGCCAGGCTAAGTGAACTTACACACGAGTTGAAGCATTTGATTTGTGTGAGTGTATGTGTGTGTATTGGAGATAAGGTTGTAGAACCCCAGATCTCTTTGCACAAGAACCTCAGGAAGCTTATTACTTGGTTATAATGGCGCTCACTATGTAGATATATTTACATTAGTGTTATTATGTCTGGTATCCGACATTACTATTCTACATATTTTGGATTTTTGTTAAATTTATTATAATTATTGACATTGATGGATAGGAGTGTCACCTTAAACCCGTCATGTTAGGACGGGCTGTTTGCATTCATATGCACTCTTTTTCATCTGTGGGAGCCCTGTCAAATTAGAATATCTCATTTAGACTTGCAGTACTTTACATGCAGCTTTTATGAGCATCTGGCTTCTCTACTCCAGACGCTTCAGCAAAAGTCTAGGACTTTGCTCTTCGGTGCTACTTTGTTCCATATGTCAAAACCGTCTTTATAATCTTAGATTCTGCTGTGTTGCACGAGTCAAACCAGATAGTTTGGTGCACTGGATGCTTTATCTGTTGCGTTGTCGCGCTTCATCTGTTTTCATATTTTAAACTTCGCCTATGGTTTTTCTCCACGTCCATCCATCTCTCTGTTTCCTACTAATTTCCCATGAGATTTCAGCTAGTTAGGACGGTGTCTTATAACTCGTCCAATGTGCCTCTTGTTCATCTCTACCTATTTACTTGCAAGATCTATCTTATAGTCTGAGATCCAAGCACCAAATACAAATCCAATCCCTCCCAGATATTGGTGGAGTTGCATGTACTGTTGGTTAATCCTTAGCTTCTCAAGCTTCTTTTACGAGTCCAATCTGATAATGCCTGTCACACAAACTCCTCTTGTCAGCAACAACTAATGTGGTTTATTTGATTTCACCACTAGACATCTTGTGGTTCATCACTGAGATAGGTTCCTTTGGGAGTATGTTGCAAGCCTGGCAGCCTTGTCTCACAGAACTTATTCTTAATGATTGTTAGCAACACTTTTTGCCGATCGGAGTTCATGCATCGCTTGATATATAGGTCTTTCTAGTATGGTGACTACTAGTGTGATCTGGAAATAAGGAACTTGAAATGTTGGTTAATCACTTGCTTGTGATAGGAAACACACAATTGAAGCTAGGCTTGCCCGCGTGTAGAGTATTTTCTGTGAGTTATACACCTTCAGTTTTTTTTTTTTTTCCCTTTCTTTTTTTTAAAAAAAAAATCATAAATATGATCTTGAACTACTACAATGTTTGTTTGCTCATTCAACCTTGATTCCTAGAAACTATTACTGATTTCAGCTTATGATGCTGGCACGCTGCTTTCCTCGGCTCATATCTTGGTTCTTCTTGCTCTTGAAACAGTTTGGCCTTCAAAATTACATGGAGTTCTCTTCTCGGGACAAATCATTTCACCCAGTGAATGGCCGGCCTGTTCTGCTTACAGTCAGTATGTTTTAGTACCGTATTTGTGTGCCACATTCTCTGAAGATGTTCCTGGCTTGAATTTCAAATCTTCTGGTTCTTTTTCGTGTTGCTCTTCGACTCTGAATGAAGGGAGCTAGCCTGCTTCAGTACTTGATACCCCAGTTTAGGGGTGATGCTTTGTTGTCGTCATATGTCAGTTTCCTCTAGGCAGTCTCTGAAGTATACATAGCAGTGCTTACAAGCTTTTCAAAGCTTCCAACTATTTATGGCCACATAATTTTCATCTGCACACAGCCAATCTGTTTGCAGATTGTCTGATTCTTTACCCAAGCACCTAATATTGCTGTGTAAATAATTAGCACTGCATCCTGTATTGCTACTGAAGTCAGTTTGCTCAGCATCTCTCTCTCTCTCTATACTGTTATAATGAAAATTTGTGTAGGGGTTGTAATTGCAATTGGAACTGGATAGCGTTCAGTGCTTGTTCGACGTGAAAGTGCGACAAAATTGTTAAATAATCATTGTAGGTTATGTTTTGCTTTGAAGAGTGGGGAACCATTTTATCTGCTTAAGAAAGCGTTATTGGTTTAAATTTTTTTTGATAGTCAGAAGTATACAAAAACTTAAAAACAAAGAAAGACTAAAAAAACAAAGAAAGACGAGAGAAAATCAAGAAGATACGTGGCACTCAAGTAACCCCTCGAAGAGGGGATCAACTCCACGTAGAATTTTCTTATCTTGTTCAGTCAAGTTTTCATGGTGCCCATTAAGATCAGAAAGAGTGGCAAGAAGTGAGAAGAATGTAGCAGAACAACCTTCCTTCCTGTTCTTTCTCAATTATAATCTCTGATTTTGAAATTCCCAATCGTTGGCATCTCAGTGGATCAATCACTTTTCCTTCTCTTTCTTCTTCAAAAACTGTATGAGTAGAGCATGCTCCAGTTCATCATAGTCCGCAACCGAATCAGAAGAGCCCTGGGCTAACATAGCTCAGAACTCAGCCACAACAGCACTGGGCAAATCATGTCATTGGAGCCCTGTTTAAGCTCCAACTTATGTCATAATCTTTTTAATTTCTTATTTTTTTGATTAGTTATTGAATTTTTTTATTTTTCATTTTATTTTTCCTTTTTATCTGTTTTTTTTTAACTATGTTTAGTATTCAAAAATTACTTGGCTCTTTTTGTTTCTAAAGCCCCCTAAAGCCTAATGTGATTCAAAGAAGGGTGAGTCTACAAGATCCACTTGCTGAACTTTTGTAAGTTTGTAGGATACACAAGTGTATCCACTCCTTAAAAAGTCTGTATTCAAATGCAACAGTGTATGAATGTTGGCAAGATTAAGAATCAGATTGGTATTGACAAGATTAACCTTAAATTATGTAAATTATGCTTAGGATAAAAATGATCTTTAGCTTAAACAAAGAACATTTTATCAGGTTATTGTGTTTGAATCCTTGAGGGCCTGTAAGTCTAGACTAAATAACAATTGATCTATTTCTTGAATCCATAAGCTATCCAATGAGCTATGCGATCCGCACTTCGAAAAGTTGTACCCGATCCGGATTAGGTAAACGGGTCCATTGCCACTCCTAATTGCAAGTGTAGCGGGTTGAGGAGAGAATGTGAATGCCCTTCTACTCTAAAGACCTGTTTGGCATAGAAAATACAAATTAGAAAACTGACAGCTTTAGAAATCTTTTGAGAAAACTCATAGTGCCTATCATTTTGTAGCTGCTCAGTTTTCTGAGTGTTTTTCTCTCACTTTGAGAGGAGAACTGATAGTTCAAAGAGAGACTTTTTTCCTCTCTTATTTTCTGTCAAAAAAACAACCCACTCAAGATAAAAACTATGAGACTCAAATTCAAAATTTTTTTTTTTCTTTTCCAGTCAACTTTTCATCAAACAAACAGCAGACTTTAAAACTACATGGATTATTGCAGACATAAGAGTCAACAATGTCTAAAAAATTGTGTTTTTTTTTTTTTTGTGGGGGGCGGGGGGGGTGTTGGTTCTCATTATCCAATGACATGATTTCCCACTTCTAAGCAAGGTCACCTAATTTCTTTTCTTTTTTTTAAATATGCCTCCAAGATGGTTACATTTATTTATCATTATTGTTATGTTTTTTAATATGAAATATTATTATCAACATGTATAAATCACAATGAGTTACTATTAGGGCATGTTTGTTATCTTGAAAAGGAGTAAGAAAATTCACTGTTTATGAAGTTTTGTGTCAGTTTTTTAATTTTTTTTGTTTGGGTTGACTTGAGAAAAAGAAAAAAAATTTTTGTGAGGCCCTTAGTGTTCTCTCCTAAACTCGAATCATTGCACGCCATTCTACATTCTGACTCATAAAACTTTTCATTCACGGAGAAATTAGATGGGAAAATTCAATCCACCACATTTTATTAGGGACAACGTAATGACGCCTGAGTTAAACTCAGTGAGCTTGGAATCCAAATTTTAGACATTTTCAGTCTTTTTCCAATTTTCTTTCTACTACTTGATGGAAAGAAATTCTAAAAAGATCTCGATCACAGAATGGCCGATGTCGCCCCCTGCAAATGGGCCCCACATTTTGTGCCTCGAGACCATAGACTTCGCTTTTAATGGCTCTCTTCTTGTGGGCGCGCGAAAGCGATTGGGCCCAATTGGTGCATTCATTTAAAATCATAAATAATAAATAAATAAATAAATAATCAAACCAAGTGATGTGAGCTCCACGATTTTTTCTTGAATTTTGTCTTTTCCTTTGTCCTCCAAAAAGAAGAACCACTCTTTACTCCTCTGTCTCTTCTCATTCTTCTTCCATTTTATCGCTCTCTTTTTTTTCTCTCTCTTTTTTGTTGCTCGGTTCCTAGCGCAGCAAGTAAGCGGTAATTTAGTAATAAATTTCAGATAAGGAAAACTCAAAAAATAAGCAGGAGAATGAAAAAGGGAGAAAAAGAAAGAGGGGAAAGGTGCTCGTTTATTGACCTAGAAGAAGAACTCGAAGCAGCTGCAGGCTATCGATTGATCGATTCAGGAGCAGAAGGGAAAAGGTATCGGATTCGTCTTCTTCATCTTGATATTCTCTCTCTCTTGAGATCGATCTCTGATTTCTGTAATTTTTTGTTGAATTTTTTTTTTTTTTTTTTTTTTTGGGTTAAAACTGACAGGGATAGGGGAGCCATTTCCTTTTCCTTTACCTTTTGTGTTCGTGGATCGGAAAAAAAAAAAAAAAATCAATCGGTCGTTGAATCGATGATCTATGCTTTTCAATAGATCCGTCTCGTCTTGGATCGGGCACCTTCTCGCATGCATGGGGTCAGTCCTTTTTTCCCTCCATCTTTGAAGTGTTTTTTTTATAATTTTTTTGGTTCCTTTCTTGGCGTTTTAGATGAGTATTCTGCCAAAAAAGACATTTTTTGGTTGAAAAACTAGTAGATTATTCTTTCCCTTTGCTTGAAGAAATAGATATATCTGGATGAATTATGAGATGTGAGGTCATTTAGCTCGATGTCACGGATTGGATTGATTTATGTTCGTACCATAAAACGATCATTTATGAGGAAATTACTGTGTTGCTGGCCGTCTATTTTGGGTGTGAGATTGAAATGAAATGCTCTTTTCATTTCTAGGGTTTATTGCTCTTTTAGGATATTGTGAGATGAGTTGGATGCTATTTTTATTGGTTTATCCATTCATTTTTGTGTTCTCTGTGTTGGTGAATCAAATCGCTGTCAAATTATTTTCGTTCGTCATTGCATGAAAAATCCTATCTGGATTTTCAGATATAGCATGTTTCATCATATAGATATTTTTGGAAGTTTCTTAAGTTAAATTGTTTTTTCTGTATAAAGAAAAATTAGAAGCTTTTTCTTTGTTAAAATTATTTCTTGAAGAGTTAGTTATTGGCATGTTTTTCATCTATTCCTGTTGTTCTGTGGACCAATTTTTTTAGGTAATCTACCCCTTCCTCAAGCTAGAATTTCACCAACAAATGGGGTAAAACTTGCTGCAGTGTTATGACTTTCAATTTTAGAGCGATATAATTCTGAATATGCATCAGTTGATTGGCTTTTTCTTCAACAGAAAAATCCATCATATCTTGATAACACACGTAAAGTAGTTGAGTGCTTGAGTGTCTCCTTATCTATTATAACAATGTCAATGGATGATGCTTCTTGTGCATATCTTATTCAGTATAATTCTCAATACTGCGTCTTTTGGTCCTAGACAAGAATAGAGGTGGCATGCATGATGAAACCTTTTAAGGTCACTTGTGTGTAATCATGGATTCAAGTGACCAGTGATTTGGATGCACTTAACAATCTAGAAGGCAAGTCAATGCAAGCAAGTTAGAGACCACTACATTACTATAGCTTCAACTTTGTCTTTGTTACCATGATACAAGCAAGCCAAGACATTAAAAAAAGGGATGAAACTTGCAGCATTGTGTTCTGGCTTCCGAAAAATATTACTAGTCCTATAGTAGATATACATTTGATTGGCTTTTTCTTTTGCACTAAAATCACCATTAATTGATGACTTGCCAATTTAATCACTATTTCTTGATGATATACCAATCTAGTTGACCGCTCGAGTGAGTCATTATTTATAAGCATTGAACCGCATAATGCATCGCATGCATCCCTTGGTTCTGGATATTGCATTGAAGTGATCAATGATTTCAATGCATTAAATGATTGAGAAGATGAGTCGATCCTTGCAAGCAAAGACCACTGCATTACTATAACTTCAACCTTCTCTCCCTTTAGCATGAGCTTTGTGATGATACAGCTGTACTAAGGAAGGAAGTTCCTTGGTAGAAATTGAGGCATCAATAGATGCTGAGGAAGTAATATTTTTATGATGTTTCTTTTCCTTTGTTATATTAACATCAATTTCCAAAGACTAATTAAATTAATGCTAATCGTCTATATGGTGAAACCTGATTTGTAACAGAACAGAGGTTGTCTTGGCTGCTGTACAAAGCCCACTCCAATAACTGCAGTGGATGAGCCTTCAAAGGGTTTAAAAATCCAAGGCCAGACCGTGAGAAAACCCAGCATATTTGAGGACTTTTGGAGTACAAGCTCATATGAGATGGATGACAGTGGAGTTCAATCTCAAATGAGCATTTCTTCGATGAGCACATCAACACAAGCTCTTGATCACCATGGAGCTGGAAGCACTAGCAGCCCTTCTGAATTTGTGAATCATGGTAACTGCAAATTTGTGCTCTTTAAAAGAATATTTGTGTTCTTGGTAACTGCAAATTTAATCAACTGCTCATATATTAGACTTAATTTTGGTTTTATGCTCTTATTTAAACGTTATTTACATACTTCTTTATTATCCTTCTAAGATTTAGGACATGACTGAAAAATTAATTAAATTTATCTTCATGTCAAGCATAGGAGAGGCAAGTAGTAGTGTAACAGGAGATCCTTCATGATGATTGGAATATTTTGTTATGTGGTCTTATAGAATGTATTGAAAATATCTGTTTTAATAACTTTTGTTTTGAGATTTTATTTACTACCAGAAACAAAAGGCCAACTGGCAGGTTGTTTCGTAGACAGAATTGGTTATGTCCAATTTATGTAAACAACAAGCATACCATGAGCCAGTAGGTCCAGTACTTTCAGTTGCAGGAATTCCTTCATGGCAGAGGGAACATGTTAGGTGGGCTTGATAAGATGAATGCATTGAAGAACTTTTTTGTACTCAATGTCTTTGTGTTGAAGAAGCCAATTGATAGTTTTCTTCTTACTAAATAGGTCAGATCCTTGTAGTTTCTGGCAATATAAATTAACCAACAATCAGAAGACCCAGAGCAATAAAAAGGGCTTATACCAAATCTTTTTCGTCAGCTAAGCCTAAGAACTATAGACCATCATATATTTTCATAATCATGTTCGCCCCAAGTGTCCCTTGCCCTTCATATTTCTGCAACAAGGATTTTCGGTATGATGTCTGGTTTAAGAGTGCATCTAAAGAGTTTGGTGGCAGAGCCACTCTAAGTCTTTAACTCAATACAACACAAATTTGCTGAATTAACTCTCTTGTTCAAATTTTGTGTTGTTATTAGCAGAAATAGACTATAATAAATGTGAAAGAAATACCTTTTTATGGTATAATTCCTCCATTTCTTTGCCTGCTTGATTGACAAATGCAAGTATCTAGCAAAAAGTTTGCTAAATCTGATTGTCCTGTATGATGCAGGACTTCTTCTATGGACGCAAACCAGACAGCAATGGACTGGAAATAAAAAAGCCGACAACCAGTCACAACAGCTTCGAGAACCAAGATTAAGGTATGTCTTATTCAGCTGTGCTGGAAGCGTCCATTATAAGGACTCGTTTGATTTGATTAATATTCAGAAGTTAAATACATGAGGCGACCTTTGCCAAATAGAGGATCAGTTTGCTACTTTCTTGGTTGGGCTCTCAATTGCGTGAACTGTAGTCTCAGTTTGACATATGTGTTGGCTTGGCTTGATAAATTTGTAATCAAGCTGAAATCTGCCCCAGGTTCTAGGGAGTAGGGATAATAATGATCACACTGGTTTGAACTTTGAACTGGATCCAACTCAATCATAGTTAACATGTTTTAACAATGATTAAACTAAGATTGATTACCTTAATTTTTTAATGTGAAATAAGAATATTTTGGACATCATTAGTATTATATAACTTTAATTTTTTATATCATTGAGATAGATGATTCTTCAGGATTGAAATGGCTAATAGTCTGCAGATCTGGAGGTTGCACATAATTGGAAGGGACACTATTAGTGTAGGTGAAAATTAAATGGTCTGTTGCCAAATGTCTGTGATTAGCTCAATATTAATTGAGCAGAGCTCAAGCTTGAGGCAGGGAGTTGAAATAGTGATTAGGTTTGGCTGAAAGTTGCTGGATGGAATTTTTGATTGAGTTGAAGAGGGCGGGGATTGAAAATGCAGTCAAGCATAGCTCTAAGTGGCTTTAAATAATTTTAAATGTGTTAAGAGGGGCTGGGTCCTCCTCCTAGCATACAGCTCTTTAGATCTTTTTTTCATTCTTTTTTGAAAACCACAGCTGCTCTTTAGATCTTGATTATACTTAAACACACACAACCAATAGTAAGGATTTGATTTGCTGTCAAATATCAGTGAGTGTTCAGTTGAGTATACTCAGCAACATATTGGCATCCATGTGGCATTTGAGTGACCAGGTTTATAGATTCAAGTTGACCTACCATATGCCATTATAAATGATGATAGGAGCTGGATTTTATCTGTTGGAAATAATTCTGTATGTGACTGTTGCTTAAATACGGTGACCATATTTTTGAACTGAATTCCTTTTGAGGGGTAATTATGTTTGAAAGATACGAGCCATATGGCTCAGATGACTTGATGAACTATTATGCCGTAGCAGTATCCAAATTCTACAACTTAATTCACCGGATTAGCTTGGCAAAATATGTTGATGTTTTACTACAAAATGAAGTAAACAAAATCTTTCTGGTTCTTCATCTCAAAACTTATTTGGAATACTCAACTTGTTTATTTCCCTTGAAGCATGATTATAAAAATGTATGTTTTAGAGGGGGCATGGAACCAGATCAGTATGGGGTGCTTGTTATATAGACCTGGGGTGTTCTTGAACCTATGGAGCCTACTAGAGAAGTTGTCAATTGTGAAGATTGGCACATCAGATTAGAAAGAATGGCAATAGCATTTATCGTGCTCCCTAATGTTTTTGATATGCATACTACGCTACTACAAATTTTCTAATAGATGTTAGGAATTCATGTGGAGATCAAAATATTTTCTTAAGCACATTCCTAATGCAATAACTATAATCTTATCAGATACGATAGCACCTATTTTTCTCGATTCATTTGTACAATATGTGTCATCTATTTCTCTAGGTTCATTTGTACATTTGTTGAGGAAAATGAAAATTGTCTCACCTTGTGTTATCATAGGGTTTGGTTACCAGGCATATATGGAGAATAATGATCAGTTCTCTGGAGCTATAGCTATTGAGCTTCTATGAACTGTAGATGGAGATCTGCCAACAAGTTGGCTTCATCTTTTGACTCGTAGAGAAGGGTTTTTTAGGTGAAAAATGATGATTGGATCAGTTAAAATAGTGTGGTAGATTTCTAAACCGTGTTTGGAAGATGATTCAATTACTTTAATATTTCCTACCCATACAAATACGGTGGCATAAAATCAACTTTGATGAAGGCTTTGTTTTAACTTACTTTGACTTGAATTCTTCATCTCGAGTTTTACCCAAGTTAGAAGATCAGTATAATATTTTCTAATCTGTCCACTGGCATGACACTGAGATTTGCAGACTGCGGCGCGAGCTTTTTTTTTTTTTTTTTTTTTTTTAAAATTTTATAAGTAAAGTAGTGTGAGTATATTCCCTCCTGATTGAAGGATTCTTTGATGCAATGCTTGGCAAACTGGTTGCATCATTCCTGGTGACAGTAAGCTCTAAATCGGATTCAGATATTTACTTTTTTTTTTTTCCTGGATGCAGCTGGAATGCGACATACGATAATTTGCTAGGGACCAACAAGCCGTTTCCACAGCCTGTCCCTCTTGCTGTAAGTAGATGAATCATGGGCGAACAGAACCAAACTAAGTAGAAAACTTCAATTATCTGATATCTGACTTTTTACTGGAATGGTGGCCTTGCTGATTGCAGGAAATGGTAGATTTCCTCGTGGATGTGTGGGAGCAGGAGGGAATGTATGATGAAACCTGAGAAGAACCTTTTGTAATGAAATGTGAATGTGAAAATATAATAGGGTCTATACTCGACTTTGCATAGTGGAAAAGCTCAAGCATTCTGTAATTTGCTTCCAAGGGGGCCAACGATGTTGGCTACATTAGAACTAACAAAAGTATCCATCACAATCAATTACATTGTGCTTGCTGTCACTCAAATTCCTCTATTAAAAATATTGCTCCTTTTTGCAAATCCATTTTGCCTCTCCTTGCACTTCTATTTCACACACACACATGTTAGCATCGGTACATTTTAGCGTTACATTTTGAATGCAGTTATATTTGCAGTTGAGTTATATTCTTTTCTTACTTGCGTCCTCTTTTTTACTTGTTCCGAGGGGAATGGATTTTTGCTACATAATTTTGCTTAAAATGAGGTTTTTTTTTTTTTAAATTCTTCTTGATTCATATCCATGTGTGTAACTCTGAGCAATATTTCTTGTTGATTCATATATTAACCCTGTTTAATATGGCATGTGGACTTGACAGACTAAACAATATCTAGGTTCTGATTTTTCCAATAAGATTGTTATATCAAATATTAGTTTTTTCAGCCATGGGGCGCTACCTGGTTGGTACTCGATTGTATTTTCTTTACTGAAATATATAATTTTTTTGGCCTACATGAGAAATACATACAGTAGGGGCATGCAAGGGTTTGAGACTTGCTACATGTCTCAGTCGCTATCATGCTCCTCCTCCTCGTCATCACCGGCATCAAGAACAACGGTAATTGTTTGTATCTTTACATTTTTTATGTCAACTGATATCCATTATTCTCTCCTTGTATAATGTTAATTTTGGCCCCTCGGTATTAATGTTGTATGCGTACATTTTCAAGTATTTTTTTTTTTTTTTGCATCATTATATACATCACAAAGAGGATAACAACTCAAAATAAATATATGCGTCACTAACGCAGACGAGAGTATTCAAATTCGTACAAATCTATCTAAATGTGCATAGTTTTTTCGGTCTCTAATGCAGATAAAATTTCATAGGTACATAAAATCAAAACTTCTGCCTTTATCACTAATTTGAGTCTTTTTATTTTGTTAGCACCAACAATTGAAGGGTCTCAAAATCACGGTCGAGGACGGGTTCCTCGTGATCAATGGCGAGCGCAGAGAGGAAGAAGAGGGGGATTTTGACGATGACAGAGACGAAGAATGGCACTTTCAGAGACACGGTGTCTACAATGCGAGTGTCTAGTTGCTGGACGACGCCATGCTGGACGATATCAAGGACGAGGTGAGGGACAGATACCATACCAAGACCTAGGGAAAAAGAAGAAATATTCATGAAGTACCGAGTGTTTATAATAATAATCTCTATTATTATAATGCGAAAGTTTTAGTTATATAAAAAAAACGGATGACCGACTGTTTTTAATTACAGCAATCCAGCACATGCACCTTTGATGCATGCACTTAGTCGTGTGATGCTTTCTTTTGTTTTTAATTGAAATCTTATGTTAATCTCTTGCTCAAAATGGTGAGGATACAATGTTTGCTTACCACCTACACTCATGCTTGCTTTCTAAAAAAAAACCGAGTTATTCCTATGTTCTCCTTTTATCTCTGCACTTTGTTCTCCTTCTTTCCTGTGGGAATCTCCATTTTATGTCTGTGTGATGTTTCAAATTTTAATATTTCATTTAGAAGAAAACTTAAAGGGTCATGAATGAGAGAGAGAGAGAGAGGTAGGTCAAACTACAAAGTTTCCACTTTTTCAAACTACAAAGTTTCCACTCGAAAAGTTTTTTTTTCCCTCCTCTCTTGGTGTCAAGTGGACTACACTTGAAGATACGGAACAATTTTTTTAAAAACAAAGAATGAAGTCTTGGCTTTATATAAGATATAGCACTGGTTATAAGAATTGATGCCTAACTCGTCTAACAGAAGAGTAAAAAGAGACTCATAGACTATTTGTGAGTTATCTTTTACTCAAATATAAGAATAACTCGACTTTTAGAGGTTTCATATTTAAAAGTGTCGTGACGTCCTTTCTTGAAAAAACAGAAATAAGCCAACAAGAAAAAAGGAAAAAAAAAAAATGGTAATTGGAGAAAACCAAAATTCAAGCTAAAACGATTCTTTTTCATCCGGACAATTAAAAATAATTGAGCTACAATTGATCTAATTGAACCTACTTTAATCTATTCTCTCAACAAAAAAAACTCAACCTAATTATTGTTGTGTTCCTTAAAAAAAAGTTATTCTTTTGTAGTCTTGAAAAGGCCTGATTGAGTTAACCTAAAGGAAATGGATTAATCATTCAATTTGGTATTTTGGAATAATATTTTCTCTATTTTCTTTTTTTTTTTTAAATATTTTTTCATTGTATTCAACTTATTCAATGTATGGATCTAAAAAGAAAATTAAAATAACAGTTTGATTTAAGTGATCGTTAACTTTCAAGTTAAGTCTCTCTAACAACAATTTTCTTCAAATTAAGTCACTTAATTTTGAAGTATCAAATTAAATTCATTTTGTTCTTCAGTACATTACAGTGATCTTACCTCAAAAATTAAACTAAATACCAAAATACACATTAAAGAAAGGCCCTTTTCTCCTTCTTTATCTCTCTACATCCTTTTTCCCCCTTCAATACAAAAACTTCTCTTTATATAAATGAACCCACACTCACCTTTCTAATTTCACTTGTCAATTTTCATCTCTCACAAACATATATTTTTATTTTTTAGGATTGAAACAAGATTTTTTAAACTTAGTTTTTGAAATCAGAATCAAATTCGAGTCACCAAAATTACAGTTGTAATCTTTTACTGCCCCTTGAAGCTTCCAACACTTCAGAAATTACTTCAAAGTCAAACAAATTTAAACCGAGAACAGAGAGAAAATCTCTCGAGCCTGAAGAAACCCTGCGAAGAAAATCGTAGAGAGATTCTCGCACAGAGACAGCTCACTGATCAAAGGCACGGGGAAAAAATACTAAAAGATTTTTACTTGCAAATTGGAGTGTTAACTTCAGGATTAAAAAATTTGAAAAAAATAGAAGAAACAAGTGAGAAATTAAGGAACAAGACAAGCAAAGAAAGCAGAAAAACAAACTCATGGGCAATAAACAAATGAGAGAGAGAGAGCAAAGAGATCCCTCGAGCATTGGAATCAAATCCCTGAGCTGGTTTTTTGGAGTAATTTTATTCCACTTGCGTGGACTAATTGTTGCATTATTGGCAAACATCCAAAGCTCTCTTCTTTTGATGAGCTCAAATGGGATTAGAAAACTTTGCAAGTTGTTGAGTTGATTATGGGCCTTAGCTAGTAGTACAGTGATCCTGCAATGGATGTAGATCTGTCAACGGGTCGGACACGGGGCGGGGCGAGTACGGTAGTTATCATCTCTGAACTTGATTACCATTACAGTTACTAGATCCGACCCGATTATTCATAGGTCCAGAATAATTACTCACATACCTATCTTATTTAGTGACGGGTTCAAATCCGATTACCTGATCGTAGAACATACCTCACCATCTTTGGCCGCGGGTTCATCTTCTGCTCCTTGGCCTCCGTGTCCCTCCTCAACGCCACAAGATTCTCCAGCAATCTCCGGCGCTTGCTTTTGCTCTTCGATGGCTTCCGCTGTGATTTCGTTGGTGACGAGATCGGTGCTATATTTGTTGATCTCCACTGGATCTCGAGATCTTCGTTGTTCTCATCATCGGATTCCTCTTTCGTGATCTCTTACAAGAGGGAGGCAACTGAGAGGGAGGGTGAGGGAGGCTGAGAGGGGGAGAGGGAGGGGGAGGGGTATGAGAGAGTGATCAGTGAGAGGGTTAGGGTTATTAATCAAGTAGGTTCGGGTTTAATCAGGTATGGTTCAAGTAAAATCAGACCCGGCTTATTTACTAATAAGGTAAACGGATCCGATTCTTATTCGAATCCGCGGCTATAGAATTGATTACCAAACTCGTCTAATCAGGTCTTACACGGGTTTGATACGGGTCTAGACCCGACCCATTGAAAGGCATCCATTGAATAGAAAATGGCCCAAGTGGGCTACAAAATTATGCAGGTGACAGCTGAGAGTGCAGATTGAATCAAGTGAACAACCCCAACTTGTAAGGGGGGAAGTGATGAGGGTGTTACTAACTCCTGTTGCTCGTTCAGTCATTGTGTTGTAATGTTGTAACTCCTCGGACTACATTGGAGTAAGGATTTTCGGACTGGTTCCACAGGTTCGTCCATGTCACTCAAAGTGAGCTGAGAGGGGGGGGAGAGATTTGTTGTGAGATCACTGATTGAACTTTGGTGGTGTATCCCTTTTTCTTTATATTTGAATGCGAAGCTCTCATATTTGCATTATGATGTTTCCCTAACAACTAGTCAATGATATTATCTCA
Source organism: Agave tequilana (assembly GCA_038442645.1). Lineage (NCBI taxonomy): Eukaryota > Viridiplantae > Streptophyta > Magnoliopsida > Asparagales > Asparagaceae > Agave > Agave tequilana. The sequence goes on from JAVJIF010029058.1 coordinate 54,996, forward strand.
ACAAGAAAAGCATCAAGAGTAAGTGGGTTAAGGTTTTTCTCTCACCTAGAGGTTGGAGGCATGAGAGAGCAAAGAGATCCCTCGAGCATTGGAACAAAATCCCTGAGCTGGCTTTTTGGAGTAATTTTATTCCACTTGGCATGTATTAATTGATGTACTGTTTGCAGACATCCAAAGCTCTCATCTTTTGAGGAGCTCGAATGGGATTAGAAAACTTTGCAAGTTGTTGAGTTGATCATGGGCCTTAGCTAGTAGTATAATGATCCTGTAATGGATCTAGGCCAGTAGTTAACGGGTTGGGTTCGGGGCGGGTAGGTAGCTATCAGGTTCGGACCTGATTACAATTACAGTTACCAGACCTGACCCGATTACCCGTGGGTTCAAAGACAACTATTTCCATACCTGTCCCGTTTAGTGATGGGTCCAGATCCGATTACCCGACCCGACTTCATTACCTCACCACCTCCGGCTACGGGTTAAGCTTCTGCTCTTTGGCCTCCGCGTCCCTCCTAAATGCCACAAGATTCTCTGGCGATCTCCAGCGTCGCCTGTTTCTGCTCTTCGACGTCTTCCACTGCGATCTTCCCAACGATGAGATCAGTGCTAGATTTGTCGATCTCCATTGAATCTCAAAATCATCATCTTTCTCGCCATCGGGTTCCTCCTCCGTGATCCCTTACAAGAGGGAGGCAGCTGAGAGGGAGAGCATGGGAGGATGAGAGAGTGAGAGTGAGAAGGTTGAGAAGGAGAGTGAGGGAGGCCTAAAGGGAGACTGAGAAATTGAGTGAGAGGTTTAAGGTTATTAATTAAATGATCTCAGGTCTAATCAGGTATGGTTGAAATAAAACTAGACTCGACCCATTTACTAAACGGGTCGGATTCTATTCGGGTCCGCGAGTATAGAATTGATTACCAGATCCGTCTAATCGAGTTTGGTACGAGTTGGGGATGGGTCCAGACCCTGCCCAATAACAAACCAAAATGAACCCATTGAATGGAAATTGGTCCAAGTGGGGTGCAAAATTATTCAGGTGACAGCTAAGAGTTCAGATTGAATCAAGTGAACAACTCCAACTTGTAAGGGGAAGTGATTAGGGTGTTACTGACTCCGGTTGCCGTTCAATCATTGACTCATTGTGTTTTAGTTGCAACGTTGTAACTCCTCTACGGGTTTGTTTGGTTGTCATAACTGACCGTAATTCGTAGTTGTAATTGGTAAAGTCTTTTACAATTGTAAATGAGTTACATGTATGTAAATTTTACGGTGTTTGGTTGGTAATATAAAATTGTAAAGTGGGAAAGTGTATTGTACTTTACGGTGTTTGGTTGTCGTAATGTATAAGTCGTAAGTGAAAAAGTTGACCACAAAATTAACTATTTTACAATTTTAAAAGTTTTAATACTGCAAATAAATATTAAAAAAGTTAAATATTAAAAAAATTTAATATTAATATAAAAAAATATTACAAATTTGTATGACCACAAATTAACTGTAACTGGGCTGTAAGTGAGTGATAACTGGGTTGCAAGTGAGTATTAGTTGAGTTACGTAAGTCTTTTACGAATTACGGTCCAAACAAACGCCGTAGTTGTAACTGGGTAGTAAGTCATTTACGAATTACGGAGTTTTACGCGAAACAAACGGCCCCTACGTAGGAGTAAGGACTTTCGGACTACTTTCAGACTGGTCCCACAGGTGTCGTCGCTATAATGAAAATGGAACATATTTTTTCTACATTTGGTGCTTAAATAAATATGATTATGATCCGGAAGGGGGTGTCAAGACCGACTCAGAGAATCACTGGGGTGGTTCCTCCCCCTCGTCGTTTCGCCAGCAAAGAAGTCATCATTTACTTGACGATTGACCATTCCTTGGGTACACCTTCGGAATACCCCAAACAGGGATTTCACTCCACTCCCTCCAATCTTCCCTTTACGTCACGACGACTCTCCATCGTGGAATTAGACAAAGGGCTTGGAATACTCATCGTAACCTATCTCAAAGGGCAAGTCCATGAACTTCGTACAGAGCATCTCGGAAGAAGATGAGCAATGTTCACGGAAAAAGAAAAGAGATTTTGTCCATGTCTTACTGATCAAAAAGAAGACCTTAATCCCCACGGCACCCCGTCTCTCACATCTTTCTCACGTAGGAGATCAAGAGACGACCTCAGGGCTATGTGAAAGTAGATCGATTGCCCTAAATAGACAACTACAATCTGACCACTGTCAGTGGTACCCACCTTTTTTTTTCACTTTTCCCTTACGATACTTATACGCTATCCGTCATTGAGGAATAAGTCTGGCTTAGAGGGTGCTCCTCCTTTCTCGCGTAAAAGGGATCATCATTCGAATATGTGGTGTTTTACTTTGGCATTACTTTGTGGTGTGGTATTGATTGTGCAGACAAGGTGCAAACCCGTGAAAGAAGTTTGTCTATCCGCAAAGTTATTAACTGTTCCCTTCGGTCTTCTTCCCTATTGATATGGTATATACAAGAGCAAAACAGAAAATTTTAGATAAGAAATCCTTCTATTCTTAAAACTGGATAGGCCGAGTGAACTGCGTGTGTCCTGCCTCCAAAGAATCACGTCAGGTTTTTCTTGATAACACCTAGAGCTATCAGAAGTGGGCATGAATAACAAGAAATCATGTGAAAAACACGATCGTCTGCCAGTGGAAGGCTTTCTGCGTTCAGCTACCATTGATTTGGAATTCTCGAGTTGGACTCAGATATTTTTTAGATTTCCAAGTTTAGTGTTACTGATTTGGAGCTGGAATTTGAATTTTAAAATCTAGTGTTATTTGGCTACGTGGATTGAGACTTGGACTGGACTTTTGAAATTCAACTTTTTAATCCTACATTTGGATTTATCCAACAATACAAAAATACATTTGAAAACTCATAAACTTCTTAGTTGGACTTAGATTCTCCGTAACCCTCCAATTATTCCTACTCTAGTTATTATTGTAATTAATAATAACTACTTGTAATGAGATTTTATTTATTAATTTAAAAATACTACCATTACTAATAATTATTAAATTAATATTTTCCCCACAAATATTAACTAAATAATAATTAATTTTTAATAATAATTGTACATAATTAGATAATATTGACAGATTATTTTATTGTTCACTATGAAATGCTTATTAGTAATCTTATGGTAAATATAATTTATTAGTAAAGAAGTTAGCAACAATATTAACTCAATTTTAGCCTGCTTATAAATTTATAAAATACAAAACAAATGGTGTCATGTAAACATTAGTAATAATTGCGAACATTGATAATTTGCAATTAAACTTGCTTTTGTGCTAAATATTTTTTATTTTAACTATTGCATACTTTCTTATTTTAGTATAAAATATTATTTAACTGTGAAAATAATGAAAAATTGCTTTCAGGACTCAACAATTGTTTGAAGTGCCGAAAAGGGCTTGAAATTTACGAATGTGCTAATATGATCTTTGACCAAGATTTTATGCTCCAGGGCCTATCCCCACCACATGATAATACGAGCTATATTGTATTTACTTAATGCCCGTATCCGCCTTTGTCTTGTCTCTTAACTTTTTAACTTTTTGTCATTTTACCTTTTGTTCTTTTGATGACAGCAATTGTTGTCATCAATTTTGAATTATGAAGTGAAAAAAATAATTGCTCTATGAAAATATTGTCCACTTCAAAATTTATTGTTAAATTTGAGGAAAATATTTATAAAATAATTTAAATATTAGGAAAATAAAATTAAATGAAATAAAAAGTAATAAATGACTTGTTTTATAAAGTCATTCAACCTCTATTATTTAAAAAATAAAAATTATTTAACATATGAATATTTATTTTTCACTAGTTGTTTGGTTATATTTTATTTTATTAATATATATTATACTAAAAACTATTATAATTTGTCCAGCTCGGAGGCGAATGCTCAGCAAAATTATAAAATTAAATCAAAATTTATAATTGTAAATTTAGAAAGATAGAAATTTGTTTGCTTAAATTTCATCCACTTTTGTTTATTTCTTGTTCACTTATTGAAAACTTGTCCCCTATATTCAATTTATCTCCACCAAACTGTGAATTTATTTGCAAATAGAATAAAATTCATCACAAATTTATTACTCATTTTAAAAAAATCATCAGGAAAATTATCTCGGAATCACAAATTACCAAAAAATCATGAGGACAATTACATTGAAATCATCAAATTATCTCAAAACCAGTTTTTTTTTCTTCCAATTTCTGAATTTCCATCCACTTTTGACAATTTCTACATACATATTGTAAAATTTATTCAACTGCCTAGATTTCTATCAACTTTTGTCTATTTTTGTCCGCTTTTTGAAATATTTGTCCATTATATTCATTTTTTATATACCAAACTGTGGATTTATCTACAAATAGAGAAATTCATCATAAATCACAAATTCATTATAAATTTATCACTTGTCCTAAAAAATCATCAGTAAAATTACCTCAAAATTACAAATTACCTAAAACTCATGAGCTAAAATACATCAAAATCATCAAATTACCTCAAAATCATCAATTACAAAATCATCACAAAATCCAAATCAAATCACCTCAAAATGTCAAAACTACATCAAATCACATAATTATAAAAAAAAAAACTGTCTGCATAAATTTCTGTCCTAAAAATCTCAGAATTACATAAAAAATCTATGTTATTAAAATTACACAAAATATCTCAAAATTAAACAAAAATCCACAGAATTACAAAATAAAAATCTCTCCCTGGAAATCCTCCAATTAAGCATTTAGGATCTCTGTCCCAAAAATCTCAAAATCGAAAAATTTCAAATAAATTTCAACGACAAATTCTTCAAAATCTCAAAACCCAGAATCTTAAATCTCAAATCAAAATCTCAAAATCCCAAAAATCCCAAAACTCCAAAGTTCCTCGCTGACCTTGGTGGTGGCCATCAATTTGGCGTGGCCCAGCCGTAGATCGACGAGCTCAGAGATCGGCAAGCTCACTGAAAGTTTGCTCAAAAATTGCTGTAGAGCTCGAAAGTCGATGGTTTTGGTGAACGCCGCCAGAAAATGGTCGATGGCCTTGTTGGGAGCGGTGAGGCAGAGTTCAAGGAGTGGATCTCGGAGGGGATCTCGCCGCCAAGAGGACTCTAAGCCTTGTTCTCAACGCCTTGGCGGAGAGGCCGGGATCCCCCCTCAGGATCTCCCTTCTTCTTCCTTCTCAGTTCTTCCTTTTCTTCCCCCTTTTTCTCTATAAAATTACACATAGAGAGGACATATTTGACAATAAGGGTATTTTGGACATTCAATCACCTACTGCATACAACTGGCGTACACAAGTACTCAGTAGAACAAATATTGGTATTAGAGCCCTTTTTAGCATACTCGCAAACTTCAATCTCTTTTAGACACTTCAAACAATTGTTAATCCCCTGAAAACAATTTTCACAAAATATACAATACATCAATACTAATAATAACTAATAGCCAATTACATTTACTTTAAAAAATATTATTAATTATTATGATCGAATAATGAATATTATCATATTATAAAAACTTCTATAAAATTGTCCTAATTATTAGTCTAAATAGTTCAACTAAAAATCCAAATCATATTTTAAGTCCTAGTAAATCTAACTAAAAAGTTCAAGACTTAATACGAGTCTTAATAAATTCAACTAAAAAATTCAAAGCCTAGTCTGTACTCATAAATTTCAAACCACTACCACCCTCTAGATCAATTGATTTGCACTGACTCAAACGTAGAGATTAGATATGTTTCTCTATGAATTTTTTTGGACTAAAGAAGCAACAGGAACAATCCATGTAACACAAAGTGAGATGAGAGGTGAGAAAGATTTATTGTGTGATCCACTGATTGAACTTTGGTGGGGTATCCCCTTTCCTTTATTTTTGAATGCAAAGGTTTCACATATTGCACTATGATATTTCCCTTACATCTAGTTAATGATATTATCACAACAAGAAAGAATCTCCCTAAAGATGAAAAAGAAAAGTGTGCAAGGTACTTCTATCACCTAGAGGTTGGAGGCAACATTATATTAAAAAGATCAAAGTTTATAGGAATTAGCTCAATTTCACGAAATAGTCTACTAGTTTTGGGTTTCTAGTGTTGGTCAGCCTCTAACACCATTTTCAGTTAGGACGTGTTTGGTTGCAAGGAAGTAGGCGAAAGTAAGGAGATGAGGAAGTATAATTGCTCACTTTCTTATCTATCCAAATACCGGAAAAGAAAAATAAGAAAATCACTTTTCCTTTTCTCTTTTACACAATCATTTTCTCACTTCCAGAGTTTTACAGTTAATTTTGTTGTCATATAAATCGCATTTGTAATAAGTTGTAGCACAAAACAGTTAAGTTTTTGATCATGTAAATCTCAGTTGCATTCTAATTATAGTCCATTTTTTATTTTTCTTAATTAATTTTTATTTTCATATTATTTTGTGGTCAATTTTTTCACTTCTATTTTCACATTACCATCCAAACACCGAAAAAGACATAATATTTTCCAAACCACACTTCTCAACAACATCCAAACACCAAAAAACTTACAAATCAATTCCCAAGTTCCAAAGAGAACTATTACCACTTCCTCACTTCTTCACTTCCTCACTTCCACCCTTAACCAAACAAGCCCTTAGTTCAATTAGTGAAACTGGTTAAGAAAATAATATTTTTCCTGCTCGCTTTCAACCTACACACTTCTTTGCAAAACTATCAATAGCCGACCCTCATGAATATATTAATTTTCTTTTTTTTTTATTTACTGAAATTACTTTTGTGCAGAGAAGTGTGTAAATTGAAAGTGTGCATAGAAAGTATTTCTCGACGAGTATCAAGAGTTAATTTCGTGTGAAAAGCATGCTCACACCCTAACCCCACCTTTGACCCATGTTAAGGCTCATCTCTCAAGTGACAAAAGCACAAAGGTACAAGGAATTTCAATTAATTTTAGGGTTAAAAAAGTCACTCACATTAATTTTTTTTTTAGGGTTAACAATAAATCTACAAGGTCTTCATCTTTCCTAAATAAATTCTTTCCGGGTTTATATAGTTCTGTTGCACATGCAGATGCTAGAAGATAATAGACACCAAAATATACGTGAACACAAAACAAGCTCTAAAAAAAGAAACTCGAAAGCCTCCTGAAAACCAAAACACAGACCGATCCTGTAGCAAAAATCAAGGTTAGCAAAAGCACCCACAACATTGACCAAGTAATCTCTCATCAATCAAGCATGTTCAACTCATCACCAATTTTGAAATTCAACTCTGATCATCTCTTTCCCCATGGTTTATCCTCTGCTTCCCCATTGACGAACTGTAGTCCAACTCAATTTCAACTCCATAGAATCCATCCCCCTTGTGATCCCTGCACGCAAGTCATCGTCCATCTCACTGTCCACCACATTCAATGTACAATACAAAGGCTGAGAGAATCATCTTCCCAAAAAAATAGAAAGAAAAAAAAAAAAAAGGAAAGAAAGAAGAAAGAATTTTGGGAACCCTAATAAATTCATTCACTCACGCATCCAAATAAATAAATAAAACGTGAAGGCATAGAAAAAGACCACGAGGGTCACGTCCCTCCCCACTAATCAAATCAATTAACAAACTAAAAAAGGATTAGTCCAGCTAAGACCAGCAACGCGCATTCAAGACCCGACCCGTTCAAAAGGTTCATCGAACCTGAACCCCAACCCGGCCCGGATCCGCCGCCAGTACCCGTAACAGCAAACAGCATCCGAAGTGGGCCCCGCTCCGCCCCAGTGGGGTGGGGGGCGACAGCTGGGTGTGTCGGGGGGGACGCACCGGAGCTGTTAGGAGCACTGCTTGCCAACCTTTTAGTTCTAGAGAGAGAAAGTGATGAGAGAGAGAATCAAAGGGGCAGATACATTGCATTTGTTTTTTTTTTATTTTTTTTCTAGAGAGAGAAAGTGACGCGAGAGAGAGAGAGAGAGAGCAGGTTCACTCCCTCCCTCACAGATTCATCCACGTCACCTTCCCACTTTCAATAATAAATAAATTGTATTATTATAAATAAATACAAAAATAAAACAGCCCCCCACAATAATAAAACCCCCTCATCTCTCTCACCCCCCTCAATCTCGTTCTCTTCTCATTATCTCCGCTCTTTTTCGCCGTCTCCCTTTTTTGGCCCTGTTGAAGGGTTTTTTTTTTTCAGCTTCTTTCATGATCTTTGAGTTCTTCTTGTTCGATCTCGCCGCCTTCTCGTTCTTGTTGTGTGTTGCTCTTCCGCATCTGGTGGTTTCTTGTGAGTTGATCGGCTCCTTGGGGTTGTTTCTCCTTCGTCTGGACTCATGCCTGCTCTCGTCAACTTTGGAGGTACGATCCTATAGATCTGATCAGTTCTAGCCTTGATTTCTTTGATTTCTTAGTTATTGATTGATTTATTGTTGTATACTATCCCTTTTTTAAGTAGATCTGTTCAGTTTTAGAGTTTTGAGCGAGTAGATCTAGGTTTGTCGGATTGATCTTTGTGAATTTTGGGTCTTTTTTATGGTTTAGGTTTAGATCTATGGGACTCCTTTGTTTTTACCTTGTATTTAGATTTAGATTTGTTCTAATTTGCTTGATTGTGATTTTTCTAAAAAAAATTGTCCAAGTTTTGATTTTTAGGAGATTTCGTGTAGATGTTAGTATGAGAAAATAATTGGGGATTGTTTGTTGATGTTTTTTGCGACTGTTTTATGAATTTTAACACGGAGTAATCTTGTTCAAGTTTTGGTTTTTTAACTGATATTGTATAGAAATTGGTGAGATAAATAATATGGATTGTTTGCTGAAGTTTTTTTGGTTAAATTTTTCAGGAGATGATGATATTCGCCCCAGGGGGCCGCTCTACTGCCCGCCTCGTAAGAGGTCGAGATACAGCTCTCCCTTCTTTAGAGGAGAGAGGAAGCAGCACCAGAATCCCGAGCTCTGCTCGCTCGACGCTCTTCCAGATGAGTGCCTTTACGAGATCCTCCGCCGTCTTCCCGGAAACCGCGAGAGGAGCAACTCTGCCTGCGTCTCCAAGCGCTGGCTCATGCTCCTGAGCAGCATCCGCGCCTCGGAGCTCTCTCTCAAGGTCGAAGACTCATCAAACGCCGCCAAAAAGCTGTTGCCGGATCTCAATTTAATCAACGGAGGAGAGGAAGATGATGAAATCGAGAGCTTGGGATGTATCACTAGGTGCTTGGAGGGCAGGGAAGTGACTGATGTTAGAGTCGCTGCCATTGCGGTGGGGACCGCTGGCCACGGTGGTCTTGGGAAGGTTGCTATCCGTGGAAGCCACCCGTCCCGGGGTCTCACCGATGTTGGGATGTCCGCCGTCGCTCGGTGCTGCCCATCTCTTAAGGTTGTATCGATGTGGAAGGTCCCCCATGTCACTGATGCAGGCCTGGCCGAGCTTGCCAGCGGGTGCCCGATGCTCGAGAAACTTGACCTGTTTGAGTGCCCGCTCGTCACTGGAAAGGTTTGCTGGCTGTCGCTGAGAAGTGCCCCAACTTGATGGCTCTCACGCTTGACTCTTGTGTGAGCATTGGGAATGAAGGTCTCCAGGGTATCGGTCGCTATTGCCCAAAACTTCAGTCTGTTTCTATTAAGGACTGTCCCCTTGTCGGTGACCAGGGAATCGCCGGCATGATGTGCTCGGCCTCGTCTTCATTGTCTAAGTTGAAGCTTCAGAACTTGAACATCAACGATTTCGCTCTCGCTAGCATTGGTCACTATGGGAAGGCACTTACCGAGCTGTACCTTACCAATCTGCAGAACGTTGCAGAGAGGGGTTTCTGGTGTATGGGCAACGCAATGGGCTTGCTGAAGCTGAAATCGATTGTTGTGACCGCTTGCCGTGGAGTTACTGACATTGGCCTTGCGGCCCTTGCTAAGGGTTGCCCGAGTCTGAAGCAGCTGTGCCTTCGCAGGTGTTGCTATTTGTCCGATATTGGCTTGCAGGGTTTCGTTGAGGGCGCGAGGGCACTTGAGAACTTGCAGCTGGAAGAATGCTATCGTATTACCCTTGTCGGTGTTCTCCGTGGTCTTGTCAACTGCAACACGAAGCTGAAGACGCTCGCCTTGGTTAAGTGCTTGGGGATCAAAGATATCGGTTCTTGCCCTGATGTGCTCCCTGTTTGCAAATCTCTTCGGTCTCTGACCATCCGTGACTGCCCGGGGTTCACTAGCAGCAGCTTGGCTGTTGTTGGCAAGATCTGCCCGAGTTTGGTTCACTTGGACCTCAGCGGTCTTGTTGGCGTGACCGATGCTGGGCTTCTTCCAGTGATTGAGAGCTCTGAGGATGGGCTTGTTAAGGTCAATCTGAGAGGCTGTGTCAATCTGACAGATTTGGCAATTACGACACTTGTGAAAGAACATGGAGACACTCTTCAGTTGCTTAACCTCGATGGCTGCAACAAGCTCACAGACCGAGTTCTTTTGGCCATTTCCGAGCACTGCACCATGCTCGAGGAGCTCGACATGTCGAGGGCTGACATTACTGATTACGGTGTCGCCCTCCTTGCATCCGCGAGGCATCTGAGCCTGCGTATTCTTTCTTTTGCAGGTTGTGCAAAGGTGACACCCCGCAGCCTTCCATTGCTCGGCAACATGGGGCCCAGCTTGGTTGGTCTGAACCTTCAGCAGTGCAGTCTCATTCGCGCCCATGGCACCACATCGCTTGAGGAGAAGATGTGGTGGTGCGACGTCCTCTCCTAAACAGATGGGGAAGTCAATGGGAGCCGGTGCTGGAGAGGTCCGGTGAAGAAGTTTCAGCACCGGGGGATTACAGTTAGTATTGGTGGCGTTCTATTTGGTTTTTGGCTCGTCGTCGGAGTGGGCTTTCCATCCTTTTCCTTCAGGACTGGGGCCGTTTTTTCAAGAACCCTCGGCCATCCCTTTTTTTGCAGGTTCTCGCCTACAAGGCGAAATCTGTTACTCGAGTTTTTGGCTGCCATTTGTTTGGTACGCGTATACTCGGCCTTGGCCTTGGGGGCTTCTTGAGATTACAGCAGACCTGGTCCTGGTCCTGGATCATAGCAAGCTTGTTGTTGGGTTTTCTCTCATCGTAGTGGGTTTTTTCTTATCGGGTCCTGGTTGATGTTGTGACCGGAGGAGCAGCCAACAACGCGTGGCTGCTCAACCGGTGTTTTAGCCAAACCTCATATTGTATTGTGTCGAGTCGGAGTCCTGGAGTCAGTGCAGTTTGTGTTCTTCCAGCGTTTGGGCTCGAATGTCCGCGAGTCTGTAGAGTCGAGTTCAGTGGTCGAGAGTCGGAGTCGTATGTCTTTGGGAGGTTACTTTTGCGCAGTTCCGTTTTGACGCCGGGTATACATAGGGCTTTGGTAATGGCCAGCAGATTCTCGAGCTCGCCATTGACGGCCGATTCAGGCTGTTTTTTTTAACACCAAGCCCTTCTTTTGCTGGCAGATGTTATGGACTGAAACCTTTGCAACCTTTCTAATATAATGAAATAAGTGCTGTTGTAAGGGATGTGTGGATTATTATTTTTGTTGTCTCTCATGGTTTTTGTGCTTTCAGATGTTACTGTTTGTGTCTTTGTGAACAAATTGGATTCAGTTTAAGGCTCTGATGATTCATGTTATAGTTTTCCAACATGCAAGAAGTATGATGTTTGTGTGGAATCACAGTCACAGATTCGAGTTTATCTTCTCTATGGTTTTCTTGAGTTCCAAGATTTGGTTCTGAATGAAGAAGAAGCTTTGTCTCGTCTTTTCCTCGTCTGTTTCCATTATGGAGTAGTTTGCTCATTTTTGTCAGTGGATCAGTTTGTGGATTAATTAAAGTTGTTTTTTTTGTAGTGCATGTGATACATGCATCAAAATCTGTAGTTTTCATCGTCCTTGTTCATCAAAACAAGGTGGTGTTCTTACACGAGTCAAAGTCTAATAATCAAAAACATAATCTGAGCAGTTATGACGAAGAAATCTCAACTTACAAATATTACAGTTATAAATATTCGTAATATTCACACTTTTGATTACGATATGCACGGTATTTATACACTTAGACCTTCATCAAATAAAGAGAAGACGAAGATTTCAAACTCCAGAGAGTTGAATCTGTAACAGAGTGTAAAGAGCCTCTTGTAATCACTTAGATTTAGTGGAATCTCTCTCTTGACATCGTGGTTCTCCTCTGTGAGTTTTTCACGTAAATTTTCTGGTGTTTGCATTATTTTAGTGTCTCTTACAAATTTGAATGTAGATAAATTTTCTCGTAGAATTTACCTCTACATTTTAATGCTTTCATTGAGATCTGAGTCCATACGCTCAAGATCTCTCCTCCCCAAAATCTTCCTCAAAAATCTTTTTACAAATCACTGATGGCCCCATAAAAGCGAATCATCGACGGTGCAACTTCTAAAGGCAAGGCCATCGCAACCACTAGGAGGCAATGTCTCCTTACCAACCAGTAATCAATCACATACTGAGGACACTGACTCTATCTCACCGCAGGAACTTTTCACGATGTCCAACCGTTCTAACAATAAGAAGACCAACTCCTTTAGATGCTTTATAAGATGAGAGAGCAAATGAAGGAACGACAGCTACAATTTGATCGTGAGCGGGAACAGATGGTACTCGACCGTGAGAATATCATCCGAGAACAAGAGGAGCTGAACTACTCAACCAACAGCTCCAGAACCAAGTTGTTGCCCTCCGGATTAAGCAAACAAAGGGCGATCTCGAGAGCAATAGATTCCCAAGTCTCCATGCCCTCAACGAGCTGATCCAGAAACGGATCGTGGAGGCCAAGCTCCCTTAGCACCTGATCCCAACTATTCACATCCACGACTCTCCTCTCTCCAAAGATATCCAGTAGTGTGAATTTCCGAGAAAATTCTCGACTCCAACCTTCGACAGATACTCTGGAGCAAAGCGATCAGTTCAGCACATCGGGCACTTCCGAGACAAATTGGTGATCTACTCCCGCAATGACCCGATCATGTGCATCACCTTTCCATTCAGCTTGAAGGACGCGACATCAGATTGATTCTACTCCCTACCATTATGCTCTCTCCATAACTTATCGGAGGTCATCGAGGTCTTTCTCACACAATACACCTCTCGTCAAGAAGCCAAAGGAAACATCAATCACCTCTTCTCCATCAAGATGAGACCGAAAGACAGCCTTAAGTCATACATTAACTTTTTTCAAAGTCAGCTGACCAACGTCTCCAACTGTGGTGATGAGGTCTCAGTACTCGCATTCATTAGCAGCTTGCAGTTCATGCACTCTCTGTACAAGAATCTCCTGAAGCATAACGTTGCCAAGATGAGTGAGGTCTTTTCCCGAGCTCAACCTTACATCCAGCTAGAAGAGACGATGAAGACTTCCTCCAATCACTCCGGGAAATCAAGCGATGATGGAGGGAAGTCGAAGTCTACTCCAAAGCTATAGATCAATGGAATGCTTCACTCCCTTGAAACTCCTGATCAACGAAGTCTTCAACACCTTCAAATATCAGTTGTGGGTCAGACGCCCGAACCCGATCCAGCACAATCCCTCACTTCCTGTGTCGGAGAAATACTGCTCCTACTACGAATATAAAGGTACCAAACCAGCTATTGTTGGGCCCTCCAAAGGTATCTAGAAGAGCTTATCCAATAGGACTTTCTCAAAGAGTACGTCCCCACTCCCAAGGTAATTTCCAGACAGCTGAACATGCAACCTCCTCGAGAGCAGTACATGATCGCTCAGTACAAGATGATCGACAGAATACCCAAATTTCATTCCATACAGAGTGTATTTTCTTTCAATCCTAACCTTATGTATTGCATTTTGAGTAAATATTATTCTATGCTCCTCACTTTTTGCAGTACATCTATCCATCCGTCCACACGCCCTGCTGATGGGATTCTCCCACCCAGAGGTGGCCGCTAGAACCCCTGCTGATGAGATTTCCCCATTCGGAGGCTGTTACGCGACATACATCCATCCATCCACATGCCCCGCTGATGAGATTTTCCTCACTCGGAGACGGAAATGTGATTCCTCCGCTGTTGGGATAATTCACTCGGAGAATCGTGTCTGCACACTCCGCTGATAGGATTTCTCCCACTCGAAAGTGTCAATGCAGACTTGCCTACATTCTTTTCTCGGTAATCCTATAAGATTTGAAACCCTCCGTTGTGGGATTGCCCTCACTCGGAGTCCCCTACTCTGAGGAGGAATTTTTCCCTCTCAGAGCCCTGGTCTGATGTTCGGCTGATGGGATTGCCCCTACTCGGAACACAGACACTAGCCTACGAGTTTCCCTCATTTGAACTTACGGGCGGATGAACCATCGGTAGTTTCCCTTTGTCAGGTTCCTTTTGTTGGCCCGGAGGCCTTCCTCTCTAGTTTTGATGATGATTAACTCATGTAGTTATGTTTACTAATATTCTTGTGTTTTTAGTTTCAGATCATGTAACAAGATATTAGTTGGTGATTGCTTCAAAAAGAGAAGTTTGGAAGCCTTCACTTAGTGATTTCCGTGCCCGAGCATCAAGATCATACCTTTGCACTCGGTGGATCACGTTTAGGATCGAGTTGACTTGAAGATAGAAGATCGTCAAGAAGACTTAGGTATCCTAGTTTTAGTTTAGTGTGTTTTAGATCCATTTGTAAAGCTTAGTATAGTTGATATGCTCAAGTGCACAACACACACGTTTTTATGTTTGGATATTGGTTTTTCGGTTTTTAGTTTAACCAAAATTTGTTTTCATGAATAGATTGATCAAAACAAGTTTAATTGGTTTATGTATAGTAGATTCATTCTATACATGCATGCTTAACTTCTAAACAAACTTATTTTGACTTTCCTATTCATGTGTTGAAAAATCCAAGTTTGATAAAATACAAGTTTTGGTTTTTGGTAAAAATGATAAGACACAAAAATAGTTTCATAGGCTTGATATTTGAGTTAAAATGTTTATCACATGTTTATATATCAATGCAAAATGATAAAACTATTTTTGGGGATTTTTTACAAGACTTAAAAGAATTTTTAAAAATATTTTAACATGTTTTTCTGACCCAATTTTCTGACCCAGAATTGGCTGACAGGCCAGGTCGGTCGACTGTACGGTCGACCGTACCAAGGGCCGGTCGACCTTGCGGTCAACCGACGTGCACAGCCTTGTGCACGTCTGGCAGCACAGTGGGCCGGCCGACCGAGCGGTCGACCGGACCAGAGAGCTCTGCTCTCTGTATCTGGGCGGTCGGCCGGACGGTCGACCGGATGCCCCAACGGTCATAATTCTGACCGTTGGCGGTCGGCCGGCCGGCCGACCGCAAGCCTGTTAGGCTGCCAGATCAGCCTAACGGCTAGTTTTCTGTTGGGCCTATATAAACCCCATTTCTTTTGGATTTTGGCCAAGATTTTCTAGAGCAAAAATTTCCCCATTCTCTGGTTTTAAAAATAAGTTTTCAAAAGTGTTTAAAGAGCCAAAAGATCAATCTTATTTGTTTTAAGTGTTTTGTTTATTTCGAAGAAATTAGGGTTTTGGGAATTAGTTTTTGATCTAAACTTCTATATCTTTTTGGTGTTTTCCCAAGAGAATTTCTTTGATCAAAACACTTATTTTTTCACACTTGAGTTATCACCTATCCTATTCTATTTAGGATCTTTGTTTGTGGAAAAAGAGAGATTGTTTGTGGTTGAAAGAAATCACTTGTTGTAAACACCCTTACTCTTGTTGTATCCCTCTTTGGTAGAGGTTGATCGGGTGATTGGTTTGCTCCCTCTTTGGTAGAGGTTGAGGCTTGTGATTTGCTCCCTCTAGTGAGAGGTGGAGTTTAGTTTGTATCCCTCAAGTGTGAGGTGGATTGGTTGTTGTTTGGCTACGGGCCTACCCCTCGGTTGTGAGGCGGTGTTTGAGAGAGGAGTTTGGTACTCCTATTGTTGTAACAAATCCTCCTCGGTGGAGGTTCCCTCGGTGGGAGATAGTGGATTGGAAATCCTTCACAGTGGTGAAGGCGGGGATGTAGAGCTAGGGGCTCGAACCTCGAAACATATCTTGTTGTTAGCGGTTGATCCATTGTCTCTCAACTCTCTCTCTCTTTATATTGTGCAAAGCATCATTCATATCATCATATCATATTTGCTTGTGTTGAGCATTGTTTCATATTGCCATATCCACTATATGCTTGTGTGTGTGCCTCACTTATACTTAACCACAAGAGCTTCATATAGCACCTCAACCCATATTTAGGGGAATCAAGAGGAGTTAGTCCAGAGCCCTTCACGGGGAATTCGGCTACACTTGTTGGTTGTATTAATTGTGTTGCAATAATTGTTTTAAGCTTCCGCATTTAGCGCACTTAGTTTCTAGATTAGCATTAACACCTATTCACCCCCCCCCCCTCTAGGTGTTTTTCACCATTTATATTCTGATAATAGGATTTCCCCCATTCTGGAGACAACTCTGTTGATGAGATATCCCCCACATGAGAGGAAAACTCCGCTAATGGGTTTATTCCCATGTTGGAGGTACCGGATTGTCACCGGGTAGGGGCCCCTACCCATGACAGACGTATCTAATTTGTCGATGGGTTATACCCCCACTTCAGACCAATTTTTTGTAGATCTGATAGGACTATAGATACATACGGCACAAGGTATATTTATGAGGGTTTTCGTGTTTGGATTATCCCCTCGACGTATCGGTTTCAGATGGTCATAGAGTCCAATTAATCTTCCGAGAACGAAAAGCTATAGGTAGGATCTCCCGAAAACAAAAGCTTCAGGTATGATTTCAAAGTTTGAATGTGTTGGATGATTGGTCAATCTTGGGTAACTCGGGTTGTATATGCTCGGTCAATGGCTCCATGAGACGTAAGGTATATCTATGAGGGTTTTCTTATTTGAAATAATTTCTCAGCGTACTAATTTCATGAATCCGTTAGCTAAGCTTATACAAGCAGACTTGCGTACATTTGCGTCTAATATTTTATTTAATGTCTCATTATATACTTGTATGTGCATCCTAATTACTTCTAATGTTGTCTGATTGTCCCGAGAAGAGATTTTCCTTACTCGGAGACAACAACATAGGCTCTTCTACATCTCTCCAAGGCACTTCGTTGTGGATTTCTCCCACTCTAAGACCTGACTCTGCTGTAGGGGATTTTTCCCTCCCAGAGGCCTAGCTACGCAGCTTCGTTGATGAGATTTCTCCCACTCAAAAGTGAGTGTGAACCTAACTCCTTTGTAAGAATTTTTCTCTCTCGGAGGCTCAAATCTGCAGCTGGGATTTCCCGCACTCGGGGGAAAAAATTTGCAGGAACCGTTGTGGGACTAACATCCACTCGGGAACTACACGTCGAGCCAGTACCAAACACTTCGGAGTTAAAACAAACTCTCCAAACAGACATCCAATTCCAAATGAAAGTCATGGTAAAACAAACCAAGAAAGATCCAAATAACATTTCATTTTGAAAATTAATGCTTTTTGTAACGGCCCCAGTTTCTAATCAACAAGATTAGGCCTACAACAACATTTATCTCCGTTAACCATAGGTTGAGAAAAATTTGGCAGCATCATCCTTAATATTCCTTTCTTTCTCACTTACAATAATCAAGATTTCGGCTCGAAGGCCTACTTATATCACCAATAATTTCGGCACCCACGGCCTACTTATCAATCACATACACCAACTCTTTACCACAAATATGTATCATGACTTGTTTCTTTCCATTGCAAACATAGTCTTTATATCAACATTTCAAGAGTTACATCCAACTATTTGCATTTCCATATTTTGCCATTAGTCCAAAATTTTCAGGCATACATACCTAAGGGATACACAACCCAGAACATAGTATCACATACAAGACAAAGGTCTTAACTGCTATAAGGATAAAATATACATCAAGTACAACTTAACATATTCTTCAATAAAGGCTCCCATAGGGTCTATCCTACACATATAAGATCATATAGCAAAACCAAAATGATACAACAATACGTCCTGCCATCCATGACTTAGCCTTTCATTAGAGGGGTCCCTTACCTTTATCCAAACCTGAAAAGATGTAAAGAAATTCTAATGAGCTCGACAGCTCAATGAGAAAACCATATCATAGGGGATTAGTACAATGATTTCATAAGGTACACAATTAAGAAGAAGTAATATAGGGTGGTTCTTATAAACGACAGTTTGTTCAAGTTGCATTATTCATTACAAGCTCCATACAAATATGGTCTACATGCCTACTTTACCATAGGTTGCATCTAGCAATATCAAGATACAGAGATATAAAGTATGCGCATGTGTAATGTTTTCATGGGTGAGTCCACTCACATCAACTAGGTTCGTTGTATACATAAGGTGATAACTTAATTTAACACAAGCATTAACAAACATAAATGCAACTTAACAGTCAAATATGAATATCATTCAATCTGAAATGAATTTCCCCGTCTTCCACCTCCTACCGGCTCCCGCACGGCCCCTTCCTCCTTATATATATAATATATGTAGATACATAAAGTTTCCCCGTCTTCCCCCCTCCTACCGGCTCCCGCACGGCCCCTTCCTCCTTATGTATATATATATAGATATCAATTCCCCGTCTTCCCCCCTCCTACCGGCTCCCGCACGGCCCCTTCCTCCTTAACACAAAAATATCATGCAGTGCTAATATACAATATGCACAACAAGCACTTGAAACCAATTTACGTATCATGTCCGAAATAATATGCAACAATGAAAGAAAGATTATATGTATCTGGGATTCACCCCACACCATAAGAACATCATGATCACGTCACATTCATTCCATATGAACATATGCATTATTCTATAATTTACCAATACTTAACAAAATATTGCATTGTAGAAAGGGGTATTTTCCCCGAGCACCTTATTGAACAAGGAACATGTGAATCAAGTTAATTGGTCGCCTATTGTGGAGTGCTACTCGTACAAGTTCTCGACCTTACATAATGCACCATCATAATATTGAATAGGAAAAACAGCGAATTAAGGTATCAAATTGGTTCACTTAGGCTCATTATTACGTTAGAACATATCTCTTTACACATGCATTTCACATCTAGTTAATATAGCATCACCATTACTATGCAACACCCATTGAATCTCTTTTAACATAAGCATACTTATCAAACAGCGAATCATATAGGTTAAGTACCCTTATTTGAGTTTACATAGTGAGCTAGACATGTATATTACACATTCAAATTGTCACAACATGATGTATGGGCATAAAGACTAGGTAAAACTCCTTATATTTTCATCTAGTATGAATATGTCACAAAAACAATAGCCACTACCCAAGAACAGAAATTTCTACCCTTGAGAGTCATCTACAAATTTCAAATTATTATTTTCAACTTTGGATCAAGGATTTTAACCCTAAGAGTTAGGTTTACTCACAAAGTTACCAAACTCTGGAACAGAGGATTGGGCGACAAGGGAAAGCTGATTTAGGCTGCCAGAACTTCTCTACGACTTGTCAGGAAGCTCCTCCTCCAAAATCAGCCCTCTCCTCCCTGGAATTGCCGCGGAATCCCAAATATTGCCGCGGCTCCGCGGCAAAGTGGCAGAGTCCCGCGTGCAGTCGCGGCTCTGCCTGCTGTGAGCCTGAGCTCCTGACTTCCCTCCCGTGGATTTTTGCTTCAGAGCTAATAGGCGTAGAGATTTGGGCTAGAAGAGGTTGCTCTAGCTTCAACTCTTAGATTTTCTAAGGATGAGGTGAAATGGGCGAATTTTTTTTTGGCTTCAATTTCTTCTCACTAACAAGGAAAATTTTCAGAATTTGGGAGAATTCTCTCCAGAATTTTGAGTGAAGAAGGTGAAGAGGCAAGCTTGGTCACCCCTTGGAATTGCAAGACTTAGGTGGTGCATTCTCATGATGCCACAAGGCCAAGGGCTCTCTCTCAAGGTGCCACATGGAAGCCCAACTTCCAAAGGTCATTAGCCCACTTAATCCCTCCCTTTAATACACACTTACCTCTAAAAAGGTTATTAGGATAAGCATGATGATTACATAACATTAGCCCCTTTAATTTTCCCCCTAATACATACTTACACTAAAAAGTTATTAGGATAAGCTTGGTGATTAAGGGGGGTATGATGGATTAGGTTAACATTTTCTTTTACCATTACCTAAGTCATAATTTGCCCAAAATACATGCACATGAGTACATGTTAAACATTTTTGGTCACCCCAAAAATCAAATAATTAAACAAAAACATTTAAAAGGGAAAGTGGGTCTATAAGTTAAGTTTAATTTGTTGACATAAAATTATGGGGTGACTACTTCTTTAACCAAACTTCTTAATATTTAAATTGAGGGGAAATTATGTACCATAAAAATTTGGTTGTTACACTTTTATTATAAAGCTTTCTAATTACATTCATTCAATACAAACTTGGTTACATCTAACAGGAGTAATACAAAATCTATCACTCATTTGTGTTTGCTTTTTTTTAAAAAATATAGATAACTCACACCTACTCATCTAGACCTGCCGAATAAATTTTCGATGCTGAAGCAAACAGAAAAATTTCCTGTCAGGGAATGCTTCGCACATGCGCGATCCTACTGTTCACGCCACCTTTTGCAGATCCTGAGGAAAGTCCAGGGAGATTCCTGCATAAAAATAAGAGATTCTCCATATACAGAATCTCCTCCTTTCCGATCAGAACACGCCTCCAAAGAAGCCAGACGGGCTCCTTCAGGACGTACAAGACATTGATTACATCACATCACTGACCCTCCATTCTTGAGGTCAAAACTTTCGAAGGAAGAATGCTTCATTAGTGGCATCCCAGGGCACCCCCATGTTTTCTTCCCGCGCCTCGCCTTTAGAAAAGAGTCTCCCAAGACGAGAGCGATGGGATCCAGTCAAGAGTGAAGACTGCATGACATAAAAGACGACAATGGAATCAAGTCTACCTCCGCTACTACCCAGGACATCCCCCATTCTTACCTCATCCACCACCAGAAGAAAAGATCTCAGAATACCAAGCTAATAATTTGATTTGGCCCGATAGGATACCGGATGAGCAAATCAAGTCAAAACATGAGCTCTCTCGATCTTCCTTGACAGCAGGACCTTGTCGTGAAAACTGATATTTTGTGACAAAATCATCGCGAAGATTGATGTATTGCACCAACCGCCTCCACCGTCTCCGTCCTCTCCCTCTCTTCCTCCATCGAATGAAGAAAAAGAACAACATTGTTGTTTACCAGAGCAAAAAGTTTGATGGTAAGGAACTCTTGAGAATGTGACCAAATTATTTCTAGAATCCATCCTATTTATAGAAGGGAAAACCAAATCGTCTCCCATTCAAATTCTCAACCACCCTCAAGGAGTCAGTTCGTATCCCTGATTTTACGGCATGTCAAATCAGCCAGATATCGACCGTCTCTGCCATACGATCTCATTCATCATGACGCCAGGATCTCAATCATTAATTTGCCAACTGCCTTCACCCACTTCAACTTCAAAAAAAGCTCAAAGTATAAAGGATGCCACAACTTCTAAAACTAGAGGAGAGATCACTCTGCTCCCCTCCATTTCCCTCTGGGACTCGGAGAAGGAGACGGCGGAGGGGCATCTGTAGTGGTGGGATTTTGACCTGCATCAAGATCACTACACGTGTCCCACCTCATGAGAACTGTCCGAAACAAACGACAAGGCATGCCAGCATATCACTTTCCTGAGTATCACTCAGCCATTCTCGAGGCAACTCCTCCTTCCGAGGACACCACCGCCCCGAGAACTCCTATACTTTGAGCACCACCAGCTGTTCCTGAGGCCACTCCTCCCGCTCCGAGCGAGACATCTACAGCAACCGCCTTATTGATTTCACCTTCAATTCAGTAAGCAGGAGTCCCTTGATCCATAGAGTCAGTTACACCGTCGAATTATCCCACGTTTTAAATGTTGCAACAACTCTTGCTCCAGCGTGGATAGTTTCAGATGGCAATAGAAATCACTCTCAATAATCAAGAATATAATCTGAGCAGTTATGAAGAAATCCCAACGTGCAAAAACTTTCAGTTATGAAAATTCATAATATCTATACCTTTGATTATGACGTGCAGGATATTTATACACTTAGACCTCCATCAAACAAAAAGGAGGCGGTGGGATCAAATCCTAGAAAATTGAATTTATAAGAGAGTATGAAGAGTCCCTTGTAATCCCTTTGGAGTAATGAAATCTCTCTCTATTAGCACCGTAATTTTTCCTCTCTGTGAGTTTTCACGTAAATTTTCTATTATTTACATTTTTTTTTTGCTGCCTCTCTTACAAATTTGAGTATATAAATAAGTTCTCTTGTAAAATTTTCCACTACACTCTTGCATGCCGGTCGTCAACGCTCACGTCTCTCGTTCAGCCATTTCAGCGAGTTTATTTGGATGTGTACGGCATCGCACGGATGAAAAAAAATGGCCAAGGGTCGTCGCAATCAGCCATTTATCTCTTCCAAAGGTCAATGAGGGCCAAAGGACTCTCCCAAAAGCCAACTCACACGTGCTACACACGTGTGTTTTAAATTTAAATAGACTCACAAGCGAACTTGCTCTGCCCTGGTTCCAATTCTTTACCAATGCCTGTGCCCCCAAGAGTTTGATGGGCTAAGATTTGGTGAACCGTGCAGAACGTTGTCCACAGAATCCAACGACGTGCGAGGTGACCACATAAGGCGCCGCGGATGTGGTGTCTCCTCACGTGTTGGTGGATTTGGTGGATCGCATTCTGCACTGTCCACCGAATCTGAGACTGATTGATGTTCTCTTGCTTGCGGGGCCGTTTGTTTCGCGTAAAACTCCGTAATTCGTAAATGACTTATTATCCAGTTACAACTACGGCGCTTGTTTGGACCGTAATTCGTAAAAGACTTATGTAACTCAACTAACACTCACTTGCAACCCAGTTACCACTCACTTACAGCCCAGTTACAGTTAATTTTGTGGTCATACAAATTGTAATATTTTTTTATATTAATATTAAATTTTTTTAATATTTAACTTTTTTAATATTTATTTGCAGTATTAAAACTTTTAAAATTACCAAATTGTTAATTTTGTGGTCAATTTTTTCACTTACGACTTATATATTACGACAACCAAACACCGTAAAGTACAATACACTTTCTCACTTTACAATTTTATATTACCAACCAAACACCGTAAAATTTACATACATGTAACTCATTTACAATTGTAAAACACTTTACCAATTACAACTACGAATTACGGCCAGTTACGATAACCAAACAGACCCGTTTACATAAGCTGCCCAGCCGCACTAGAGTGCTTCTATGAGAGTCTGCTCCCCCCACGCCCCTCTCTGCCTTCAATGCTCGCCTCCAAGCCTTGGAGTTTGTAGTCCTGATTTTGTCCCGTCTCTTCCTAGATTACTCAAAGACTTAGCATTCAGTGGAACAGTCACTTCCCATCTTTTCTCTTGGTTGTGTCTGGATTCGAGGAATTAGGTGGAAGTCAGAAAGTATTTTTTCTCATTTTTGCTGTTCTTTCAGACATCTGGAAAAAAAAAAAAAAAAAAAATTCTTTTCTCTCTCTTTTACACAACTATTTTCTCACTTTCAGAGTGTTACAGTTAATTTTGTAGTCATGTAAATCTCATTTGTAATAAATTATAAGACAAAATAATTAATTTTTTACTCATGTAAATCTCACTTAAATTCTAATTACACTTCAATTTTTATTTTTCTTAATTAATTTTTATTTTAATATTATTTTGCGGTCAACTTTATGGTCAACTTTTCCACTTCTACTTTCACATTACCATCCAAACACCGGAAATAACAAAACATTTTCCAAACCACACTTTTCAACATCTAAACACCAAAAAACTTGCTAACCAATTCTCAAGTTCCAAAGCGAATTATTATCACTTCCTCACTCCTTCACTTCTACCCTTAACCAAACAGGCCCTAATGTGTATAATTTAACTTAATTATATTAAGAGGGGGGGTGTGTGTGTAGAGAGAGAGAGAGACACATTAATTTTACTCAAGAACGCATGAATACAAATTTTGCGCCATTTTATTCTAGAGCATAAATACAAACTTTGTGGTCAACTCTGGCTTCCTCCCCCAGCTCTTACATGGTTTCTGAGTTTATTACAAACAGTACATGAAGCTTGACATGAGAGATTATCCAAGTTCATCAGTTACAAGCCTATTCTACATAAATGGTAATTTGTACATGAAGGATAAAGCCAATACTCACCTCATTGTGGTTACATACAAGCTATAGCTCTCCTACAACAGATACTAGTGTGATGGTAATTACATAAAATCCCCATGCATTCATCTCTCAGCGACTCTTAGGAACGTGCAGTTTGCGTCCACGATGAAATCCTTCCACATTAAGGGTCAGGATGCACATTCGAAAGCTTACCCTATGCATATGCATTACATCTCAAATCTGGACACTCCCTAATCTGCAAATGTTTACTTCTTACATCACGTCTCAAAGTGTCAGAAAGTAGCTGATCTCAGAAAATTCGACTGAGCTGCTCCTTCAGTTTGTTTCCAGATGACATGGTCGAGCTTGCTGCACAGATTTTTATAGAACTGCAAACATAGAAGCCAACATTGAAGTTATCTGGCCACTTGATATTATGTATCTAACTTCTGTTTATTGGGAAAACGCAGCAGAAACGTTAAATATTAGCAAAGAAATCAAAGAAATCAACAATGCTTAGCCACAGGATACGAGAGCATTGACAACAAACAATCCCTCATTGCAATTATTTCCGATTTGAGAGCATCGACAACAAAGAATCCCTTATTGCAATTATTTCCAGATATTCATCGAATTCTAAAAGAATGGCTTTTAGAGGAGGGTCCATGTAATTTGAGAAGTGTGAAATGACCTTGTGATATTCCAAAGTGTCACCAGCAGCCTTCCGGACATCAACCATGAAGAGAGATGGTGCAACTTCATAAACCTGCCAATAATCACTTAATTTTTTTAGAGAAAACGATCAAGCAAAAACAACATTCTTGATTCTTGAGAGCGACGCTTTTAGAGCAGATCAGAAATGGAAGGGTCAAGTAAAGCTACCTCTAGAACAACAACAAATTGGCTCATCTTATTTGAGGATACTCCTTCCAGTCTAATCTGCAGAACAAGAAATGGAAAATCACAGATGAAATCCTGCTCTGAAATTCCTAAAACAAGAAGAAAGAAATCCTTTGTAGAAAAGAAGATTTACTGCTCATAGAGAATATATGATGACACAATATCGGATATAAAATTATAACATACAATCATAATCTAATCGTTACTTCCAAGTAGTATATATTATAATGATCTGAGGGCAAGAAAACATGTGTTTAAATCTAGCAGCCAATTTATTAGAGGAATTGAGGGCTTGATGAGGACAACACTCCAGTTGCTAGTTTATTATTATACTTTAGTTTATTTTAAATTTAGTTGTTTTCTTTTATTTAAAAATTTAGTAGCACATCGGTTATATCCTTATAACTGAACTTTTGTAACGCTTATAAATATGCCACACGACTCCTCTTATTGGTATTGAATGGACAAATGAAAATTTTCAGTTAAATTCTTAAGATTTGAGATCTTGAGAGTGGTATAAGGGGTGTGAAGCACGACCTTCTGCAAGAGGTGTGAAGCCCAAATCTAACCCAGTTCTTATATCTTTTCCTTCAACCCTAGTTTTCCTTTTCCATTGAATTGAAGGCGATTGGTATGTTACATTAATTTTGATATCAGAGCTTTAGGTTTTCAATCCCCTTTAAAACCCTAGCTCTCTTTTCCCAAAACCCTAGTCAGTTTCTCTAAACCCTAGCTTACTGCCCCCAAAAAAAAAAAAAAAAACTGTTCAAAAATTCCTCTAAAAATCCCCCAAAAATCCATTGAAAATTCTAAACAACGCTATTCATCTCCTCCTTTCCCACCAAAAACCCCAACCCTAGCACCCCGCCTCTACTCTCCTTCTCTACCTCGCGCCACCACCACCCTTCGACCTCACCATCGACAAGATCACAAGACTCGGCATCTGATCTGATCTCACCCCTGTTGATCTGATCTCACAACTCGGCGTCAACAAGATCACCTCTGCTCTGATCCCTTTTCCGTCCTCACAGCCCCAACCTCTCCTCTCCTAGCCATGTCTGTGCCGCCACGAGGCCGTGCCGACGCTGCCGTCACCTCCGTCCTCTGTGTTCGTCGTAGTCACGGTCGTTGTCACCATCTTCTGCCTTCTCCATCCGCCTTCGCCACCTCCCCCCCCCCCCCCGCCACACCCCTCTTCTTCCCCCCGCCACACCCCTCGTCTTAGCCGTCACGGCTCCCGCCGACCTCTCTTCTTCATCGTCAATGCCTTCGTCGACAGCTGCACCTGTTCTCCATGCCTCACCGAGACCTCTCCACATATCCTCCTCCCTTTGCTGTCGCCGACATCATCATCAACAACAACGATCTTCACATCGTCAGCACAGTTCACCGTTGACATCACCATCAGCAACATCAGTTTTCATCATTGTCAGCGTAGTTCGCCGATGACGCCGAGAACACCGTTGGCCCATGCCGACAACCAGAGCTCCTCGCAACAACAAGATCGTCACTAGCCTCACCATTGTCTTTGCGTCGCCGACCTTGCCAGCAGCATCGCCACCTTCAGATCCAGATCTGCAACCCCGTCGTCGTCGCCCCACCGCCACCACAGATCATGCCGCCATCCCCATCGGATCTCCTCACCGACGTAATCGCTGCCTCCAGATCTTGTCACCGCCATCACCACCACGAGGTCTCATTATCTGCATCTGATCCTGGTCGGGTCGTGGCTCAAAATCAGATCTAAATCCAACCCTGATCCGCCTCAATAGGCAGGCCCGACTCAAATTCAAGCCAACCCTGAGCCGACCTGAGCGAACCCGAGCCGACGACTCAGACCGAGCTGGCTCAAGCCGACAGACCGAGCAAAGCTGAGTTGACTCAGTTCAAACTCAGTCTCGACTCGGACTCAACTTAGCATGAGTGATTTAGAAGTAGTTTGAACCCAATTTGAGCCAATCTTTATCCGGTTACTCCCATCCATCGTTCCCAAGCTTCCATGCAAGATTCACATCTATTAGTTGTAGAGAATCTAAAAACTCTTACAAGACTTATGCTTGAGCGTGAACTACTCATCTCCTTAGATGATATAGTAATTTGATCCAATTTTAATTGTTAATTTTTTTGCAAATACTAGAGATTGTGCAATTATTTGTAGTTTATCATGCATAATTGTTGATGTTTACTGATCTCATTTGTTGGTTGCTCATTTAGGATTACATTTCTTTGCATGTAGAGATTGAGCTTTTAGGATTGTAATTTTCATCATTTAGTGCATGCACTTAGTTTTGTCCAAGTTTCGAAACTTTGCATAACTATCCGCTTGTTTGTATTTTTTTTACATTGCAGTCTGTCATACGTTAAGTTGTAGATATGTCTGAGTTTAGCACGAGATTTTGGCGTCCCCTAGAATCACGAAACACGGATTCACAACATCGCACCAGAAAGTAATTGTTATGATTGGCGTGAGTCACAAAATACGAAATCACATCGCACTAGAGAGTGTAATTATTATAATTGGCATGTTGTTAGGAGAGAAGTCCAACAAAAAAGCTACATCACGCCTCCCGATTTTTATCGTACGTATGAACCTTACAAATTTTGTGATTGGATAATGCACCTGAACTATTATTTTGAGTTGTATGAATTTTTTGATGAGCGTAGAGTCTGATTTGCTAAGTAAACTAAAATTTTTAACTCTAGATTATTAGACTATCATATAAAGACAATTAGCGATAACATACACCAGGCCTATAAAGACATGGGATAAAATGAAGAAAAAGTTTAAGGAAATATTATTCCCTTTAAATCCGATTGTTTAAAAAGTTGTTCTATATACGTTAGGAAGACTTGTCTGTTACCGAGTATAAATTTAAATTTGAGGAGCTTGTATTTGAATATGGCTTTCAGATAAATCATCTTCCTATTATATATATATATATATATATATATATATATATATATATATATATATATATTATAACACATTAAGATTTGATTTCAAAAAGAGAGCTGATCTTACATGTCATGAAGTCTAAAGAGATTTCTTTTGGCTTTAGAGAGCTAGCAATTTAAAAGCAGAGAGCAGTGTTCTACGTGTGAGGGATATGAACACTGTGCTTACAACTGCCCCTCGAAGAGTCAACATACTGATAATGTGCAAATTGATGACATTGATAATTCAAGAATTGTCGAGAATGTCCACATTCTTTTGATAATTCAAGGATTGTCGAGAATGTCCACATTCATTCCGAGCTTACTAGTGATGATTGAGTTAGTAAAGTCTAATGCACCCATACTTGATGAGACTCATGTTCATTTGGAGAGTATTAGTTACATTCATGATGCATTAGTAAAGTCCAGTCACTCGCACTTGATGAGATTCATATTCATGAGGATAGTATTAGTGACGTTCAGGATGCATTAGTTGAGTCTAGCACACTTATACCTGATGATATCGATATTTCAAAGGATGATACTAGTGAATTTTAGCATGTATTAATGGAGTCTAGTATGCTCGTACAAGTTGCCAGGTATTCATTTGTCATACTTATGAACAATAGAGGACAGAATTGAGTATGAGATAATTGATACTAGCATCATTACATCTATCAAGTCATCTGAGTTCTCTCGTGCAAATTGTGATTATGTGGTTGCTCCGCAGTTTTCCTCTTTTAGCGAGTCAATGAAATTCTTTACTATGGTTCATCAGGTTACTCCTAGTGTTTCTTCTTTTAGTGAATGTTTGGAGTTATTTTCTGACTTGATCATATTTTTGTTGGTCTTAATGATGTTATACCGTTAGCGGTATCTGTTGTACGTCCTCCTAGGAAACCCATATATCTCTGTCCTATCTTTTAAAAGTTTTACCTAGTGAGTTTGTTGCATTACATTTGCCTGAAATGCATGATGAGACCTGTAAGCAGATAACAAATTACAATGATAACTATAAATTTATTGTCCATCCACATAGTATCTTGCAAAAGTTTACAGTTAAAAATGTGTGATGGTTATGATTCACTCTTAGAGGTTCCCTCTCAGAACTGTGAAACAGTTGCACGCTCGACGTACATATCCTCTTAGAGTCCTTGAGAGGATTACTTCTATTACGGATGAGTTGGATTTCTCATGAAATCCGGGTACAGTTCAGTTTTCAGTGAGATGGATTTGACTCTTTCTGATGCATGTACCTTTTTCAGATTTACTATCGACTGCAACTAATCCGTCACGGAGGCCAGCCCCACCTGCACCACCTTGGTTCAAACTTGATGCACGGCGGACGGTTCCCCGGCCACCACCATGGCCTAATTGAGATGCTTCGTGTGGAAAGCTCACACTCGACAGTGTCGAATTTTTCCCACCCTGGGGAAATGATGAGGACATCACTCTGTTTGCTAGTTTTATTATTATACTTTAGTTTATTTTAAATTTAATTAGTTTCTTTTATTTGAGAATTTAATACCACATCGGTTATATCCTGAGAACTCTGACTTTTGTAAAGCCTATAAATAGGCCTTAAGACTTCTCTTATTGGCATTGAATAAATAAATGAATGAAAATTTCCTGTTAAATTGTTGAGATTTGAGATTTTGAAAGTGATGCAAGTGGTGTGAAGCCCGATCTAGTGCAAGGTATATGAAGCCCGACCTTCTGCAAGGGGTGTGACGCCCAAATCTATCCCAGTTCTTATATCTTTTCTCTCAAACCCTAGTTTTCTTTTTCCATTGAATTGAAGGCGATTGCGATCCCCGTATATTACATCAGGGCTTTGGTAATTTCTGAAAGAAAATCTGAGCTTGGAGATCAAGCTAACTAATGATGAATAATGGGTATTAAAACATTGCACATGGTTAATAGGTTAAGTGTTGACCATAATTGACATGCCAGGTTTATGGGAGAAAAATTACTATCAGCCACTCTTAACATAAAATCTCTACAGCTTTACAGTCACTGAATAACATGGCCATATAAAAATAGTAGAAATGTAAAATAAATTTCTTAAGCTTATACAATATGGAATACATACAAGCTGTAAAACCCTAAAGCACTAGACACAGGTGTTTCTTTTTGGTAATATGCATTAAAAAGAAGGAAGATGATTATCATGTAATTTGTGATTTACATAAACAGTTCCCCGTGAAAAAAAGATTGCTTTTCAGATACTTGATAAGCGAACACCATTCTTTCTCAAGTCTGAAGACAAACACACAGTCACGAAAGAGATGACTATATAGGTTTCAGTATAAAGTTCCAAACCCTTGAAAACACAGAGAAAAGTTATTAAAAAAATAAAAAATCAGATCATTTATAGCTGGAAATGATTGTCTCAAAGGTCTGAAAAACATTGCACATATTTGGATAACATAAGAAAAAATTGACAAAAGACTAATGAGTAGAACTAGATAATTAAATCACACATTTCAACTGAATTTTCGGGGATAGGAAAAAAGATGCATTTTCATGTCTAACTCCGCAGTGGAAAAAAATTAATAATAAGCAACCAATTGCATCAAGCATTGCAGCTATTTTAGATGACGGTGACACATATTTGGTCCAGAATGGCATGCAGAATCCTCCGAACTGATTCGGCCCCTTGAGCCAAAGGCCCCAAAAAACATGAATAAAAGATCCACAAGAATACCACTGTCCTGAATGTCCCCTTGGCATGAAAGGTCACTAGGTTAGAGTTGGAATAATCCCAATGACACAAAAACTTGCCGCCAATGTTAATGGCTCAGTTTGAAGAACCAGGAAACAGATAGTTCAATGAGACAGAGAAGGGTTCTGCCTCTATGTGGCAGGAGTCCATCATGAGCATCATAACCTTAAAAATTCACTACTGTCCCAATTATCCAGGTATACTTCTACATAAGTTACGTCACCATTCCTACTAAAGGCTTTGTGGTTCTTGTCAGTCATCTTTATCATGACTTTTACTATAGGATAAGCTCACTGTTGATATCTAAACACCTTTCTTTACTGAGGCCACCTTCACTTTATAGCACACAAGATCATATCATATATGCTGATCTCCATAACCTTTCGCAAGTGATCCAAGTCAAAACCTCCTTAGCATGCTGATTCCTCATCCTATCCATCCTAGTTTTCTTCACCATAATTTGTGTGGTTCCTCTATCCTCCTTTTCAGTTGAACCTACTTTGTTATTTAAGAAACTTGTGACGGATTGCTTGGGAAATTAACCAACTGTAGCAAATTACCAAATATATGATAAAATATATTCTCACAGGTATTACCTTATAGTTTCTGGAATGACTCTTGAGACCCATGGTGTCTGCCACTTCTTCAATAGCTGCAACAATTGTCTTTGCAGGGTAGCGAGACACAAAACGAGTTTGACGTTTCACATAATCCTGTAAGGAAAAGAAAGCCAACTTAAAGATCAAGCAGCCACAAGTAAACACGATATAAGAAACTGCAAAGAGCCTTAGGACGTCCAACTTAAGAACCTGAATTAACAGCTAATTGATAAGCATAGTGTTGGTGCACGGAAGAACTTCAAAGGTATGGCTTATTGCAGCAAGATTAACATGCAACCGTGTCACATGAACACCTTAGCATTTAGATAATATATGCCCAGATAAAGATTAATACTAAATTGAAACAAGTATTTACCAAAACAACAGTAATGAACACTGATAAATTCTCGAGTCTATCCAAAAACATTGCTCTTCTCATGAACAAGATTTAGGAATTTCAGATAACTCATTTAGGGGGGAGTCAAGTTGGATTCATATATGCTAAAGACTGTAGCTAGACTTTCAAACACACCAAGAGCCTATCGAAACCTTTAGCTATTACCTGTATCGATAACTCCATGAGAGAGATTCAGTGACACTGTTGGGTGTATGGAAGAACTTCTAAGACAATATTTTACGAGTTCTTATCAGAAATGCATGGAAAAGCAACATCCTTGTTGTTTGCATAATATGTAAGCAGGGGTTTCAGACCCAATGAGCGAGAGAAGAATAAGAATCAGCTGCGCAACTCAATGTACCGTTCAATTAGCAAAATACATCTGCTTAAGTCAATCACAGATATTGTTTAAAACAACTACATGATAGATCTCATCAGCTCAATCAAGTGCCTTGTGCTTAGGAGATCTGTCTATACATGAGCTTCCACTGTAGAACACCTCGAGCATATTAAGGTATCCATTATGAAGCAAATGCATAACATATAGCATAGAAATTCCAGCTGATTGGCTTCTTCTTGGTTATTGATGTCACTAGAAGAAGAAAAGTTGATTCTTCACCAATGATAATTTCCAATATATTCACAATGCATAAGTCAGACGTATGTAATTAGCCTTCCTAGCTGCACAAACTCATGAACTAAGTATACTTATAGAAAATTATAACTTCCATTGAGTTTCAGCATTTGAACTTACAATAAGGGCTTTTCTCATAGAAACAAAATATACCTGCTGTCTGTCAAATAGTGCAGAAAGATTCAATCCTTGAGATAAGGTAATCATTTCAAAAGCGTTCATTATGAGAGGACCTCCAGCATCACCTTCCACCTGCCCAGATACATATTGCTCCTGCAAGAAATTTCTGATATTAAAA
>JAVJIF010029059.1:0-56102 GCA_038442645.1 Agave tequilana
TAATTATGACCTAATTAAATCTTTTACACTAAACACCACCGTATAACCAAAGAGTGTTGTCGAATCCCCGTGAAGGGCTCTGGACAAACTCCTCTAGATTCCCCTTGAATGGGTTGAGGTGCCGCGTTGGCTCTCTTGGTTGAATACAAGTGTTAGTCAACAATCCCACGCAAGTATATCAATATGAGCACAAGGAATATATCATGCATATAAAGATGAACACAATAAATTCAAGATATAACAAGAGACAAAGAGAGAGAGAGAATAGCAATCGCAAACACAAGGAATGTTTCGAGGTTCGAGCACACTTGCTCTACATTCCCGCCTTCGACACACGAAGGATTTCCACTATGCAAGATCCCAATGGATCTCTCCTCGGTGCCGCAACACCTACAAGCCCTCGGACTCTCTAGTCCCGTACACACCGCAAGCTCACTAGCTCCGCCGAGGCCGCACCTCAAACCACCGAGTTCACACGAGAACTCTAAACCACCACGAGCACACTTGCCCGTCTCCTCAAAGTACAGAATGAAATCTTGGTGATCTACAACACTTTGATCACCAATTACAAACTCTCACAACACATCCTATGGATAGATTAGGCAATGGATAGCTCAAGTGATTGTGAGAAAGCAAGGAAAAACTTTGGTGAAAAACTCAGAAATCTCTTTTAACACTCTTTATAAAATCTTCCCTTTAGATAGGAAATATTTGCTCACTATTTTGTGGAGAAAACTCTTCTGAAGTATGGGAAAAACTGGCTCTAAAGGTCTCCAAAATCTT
The DNA here is from genome assembly GCA_038442645.1 of Agave tequilana. Classification (NCBI taxonomy): domain Eukaryota; kingdom Viridiplantae; phylum Streptophyta; class Magnoliopsida; order Asparagales; family Asparagaceae; genus Agave; species Agave tequilana. Next base: position 784 of record JAVJIF010029059.1, read on the forward strand.
GTCTAAAAACAATGACAAGACCCCCCCAATTTAGAGGCCAGAAAAATATCCGTTGGGATCTGTTAGTACTGCCGGTCGACCGGCCCCGTCGACCGCCAACGGTCGGATTTCTGACCGTTGGAGCCACGGTCGACCGGTGCGGTCGACCGAACTTTCCAGAGAGCACTGCTCTCTGGAGCGGTCGACCGGCACGGTCGACGTTCAACAGTACACACAGGCGTGCACGTTTGTGCACGTCGGTCGACCGGCCCGGTCGACCGACTTCAGGTATAGTCGACTAGTTAGGTCGACTAGTCGACTTGGCTGAAGCCTGAAACAGTTTTTCTGGGATAAAAAATTTGTCTTTGTGGCTCATATAAATCTCATAAAATACATAAAATCTACAAAAATAGTTTTACCAATATACTTTGATATACAACATGCTTGCACAAAATCAAGGCATGTTATAAAAGATTGGACTATATTTGTAACTTGGAAATATTTGGCCATGATAAAAACTGTATTTTTCTAAAACAATATTTTTCAAAACATATTTTTCCAATCTTCATCAAATACAAAAACAAGATATACTTTTAAGACATAGTGTGTATGGATATGATCCACTACACAATCAAGATGAAATATCTATGTTTTTGTCATAAATCTCTAAACTTGGTTTTGGTTTAAAGATATGTATATGATAAATACCAAAAGCCAAATAGTATTTTGTCACAAAGAAAAATCTTTTCTTAAACTAAAAAATCTTTTATGAAAACAATTCTATCAAGAGTGTGTGTGCATGGTATACTTGAGCAATCCACCAACTATCTATCCTTTACATTTTTAACTAAAACAAAAACAAAATCTTATACCTAGACACAAGTCTTCATCTTCTTGAAGTCTTCTCTTGAAGGATTCTCATCTTCTTGACTTGGTCCAAGCTTGATCCAAAAGCTCCTTGGATCACACCGTGCTAACTCCAAATCTTGATATTTTGTCCTTTGTTGAGCTATGCACCTACTAAGATCTTGATAATGAATCTGTCACTAATCAAACACAAGATCATTAGTAAATATAACTTCATGAGTTGATCATCATCAAAACTAGGGTGATAGGCCTTTGGGCCAACAATCTCCCCCTTTTTGATGATGACAAAACTCAATGAGGTTATATATGCATGGATTAAAGTAAAGCTTCAAGGAAGCTCCCCCTTAACTCATGCATAGACATAAATAATAATATATGACAATGAAGCTCATAAATATGTATGCAAATGATGGAGATGAAACAAAATAAATCTTTTTCTCCTATTTGCAAACAAAAACATATATGCATAAATAACAAGGAAGACAAATACTACTCCCCCTTAAGCAATGAAAACATGCATATATATACTCAAATACTTCTCCCCTCCCCCTTTTTGTCAATCATCAACAAAGGGTTCAAAGTAAATCAAATCAAACAAATTTTTCTCCCCCTTTTTGTCAAAAACAAAAAGATCAAGAAGGGGTATATAAATCAATCAATAAAGATTTATATGCGATATACATTCATGAAGTGGAAGACGCTAAGTTAGCTTCCCTACACATATGCATTACTGAAGAAGGGATGACAAGCCCTAACTCACATAACAATATTATGTAATGCATAAGAGGAGATGTGAAGCTCCCCTACACACGTATATCATATAAAGAAGAGTTGTCAAGCTCCTCAATCTATAATATACTCAACATGAATCCATATGTAAGAGAGATGTTAAGCTCTCTTTGCATATAGGAAATACAAATCAAACATTTTGAATTTTTCTTTAAAATTTTTGAACTTACTTAATAAAACACATTTTGAGATATCAACATATATTTTTTTTATTTTGATATCAATAGTAAAAAAAAAAAAAAATTTATTTTTCATCATAAACTTTGTGCTTTTAAAAATGTGAGCCAATTGTGAGTTAAGCACATGGAAATCATATATATGTATGAGAAATGAGTATACCAAGTGAAATTGAAACATACATATATATAAGAAACAAATATGAGTATATACAAAATAAGTTCATATTGATACCAATTGAAACGATTCAATGATACCAATTGACATAACAATAAAATCAAGTGTATATCTCATAACCTACCACCCTTCATATGCACAAGGTAAAAGATTTTCAATGAAGCATATAAGGCATAATCGCCCATCCATCCTCCCATAGATGGTAGGGGTTTTCAAAAATAGATTTGAAAATAAGCTTAGTTTGAAAAACTCTACCAAATGAAGAATTTGCACTAGAAAAATGTTTTAAAACTAGTGAGGAATCCTTCAAGTAAGGAATAAAGCAAAATATTTTTCATGAACACAAGTAAATCACATGGCACTAAAAAACACTCTAATATCCATGAAGTGCATAAATTTTCAAAAGAGGTGAGTGCACTAGTGTTATGTGGAATATGGTATCATGAAAATGTCAATAAAGCTCAATATTCCTTTAAATAAGAAAACATGATAATCATCAAAAAAAAATTTATTAAAAAAATATATGTCAAGATATATGTATGTTTTGACAACATTAAGTATACATACATATCTCTTAAACACAATTGAGTCCATATAAATAGATTTGCATTAAAGGCAAATGACTCAAGAGGTATACATGTATATCTTAAAGTTTGGCAAAATACACATATACATGAAATGAAAAACACATGATCATAAATCAAATCCAAGAAGTGGGAATATAAGTTTTAAAATGTATGTGTCATCAAACCAAGCAATACAAGCACATTTCATGGGTTCAAATAAGCATTCAAGCACAAATATAAATAGATTTATTTGTGGCCCACGACATGTACAAGTATAATCCTAGTGTTGACAAAACTAACATATAAACTAATATTCAAATCATGAAGCATCAAATTTTGAGAAAAATCGAATCATGTGTCAATCTCAAAAATTATTTGAAGAACAAATAACTAGTATAAATTTTTTTGAAAAATTAGTTAAAGATCCTTCTAATATATCAATCTTATGTTTTTCATAAACATAACTAGATACATAAAATTTAAGCACTCATGGTCTTTAAGGCTCAAAAATGATTTTGACAAAATGTGAGTGTTAAACGATCATGTAACTAGTATTATTATGAAAATATTCAATGAAGCTCATAAAGATCATACAAAAATACGAAAAAATCATTTTTCATCAAAACACTAATCTTCATGGTATATGTATGATTAATCCAATCCTAACAATACACATACATATCCCAAATCTAAAAGAGTCTATCAAATGTATTGCATGAAGGCAAGAGACTCACGGTATACATGTATATTTATTAGATTTGAATTAAAAATACATATACAAAGTAAAGCATAAAAATTGGCAAAGCATGTATAAATGAGAATCATCAAAACTAGTCTATACATATGCATATAGTGGGTACAAATGAGCATGAAGAGTGAATGTATGAATCATTTGATACTCACTAAGTGTCATGTATAAAACAAGTTTGACACATTCTACATCTAAGCATGTAAATACCACATGAACAACAAATCATAAAACATGAACATGCTATGAATATGATGAATGAACAAGCATGAACATAAAAGTAGGAGTTTAGAAATTGTTACCAACTCCAAGCTCCTAACATGGTGGTTGTCCCACCAAGCTTCCTTGATAGCGGTGCTCCAAATGTGTGTCCATCAAGTCCATTTGCATCCACTACCAAGGCACCAATTCTCTCACGTTTTGTGAGAGCCCTCACCTACATCACAAACAAATGGTGGGGTTTTGGTACCCATATTTTCTTGTAGGGTCCACGGGGTTAGCTTTGTTGTAAGAACCCAAAATCTTTTATTCTTAGCAAAATTAAAATGATCTAATCTATCACAACAATATTTTGCTAAATGGCCTTTGCGGCCACAATGTGTACATATGTACACCTTAGTATGCTTATGTGTAGGAGTGTGATCATGTTGTGCAACATAAGCAAATGCATGATTTATGATGTGCATGAATGTATGGAGTTTGTTTCTTTTTGAAAACATTGACTCCAACCTAGAATGATTGAAAGCACAAGAGTTCAAAGTCGAACTTAAACCATCCATTTTATTTTTCAATTCTTAATCTCATTAGTGGGTGGCATGAAAAGCATGATGAGACATATGATCATTTTTCTTTTCTTTTGTGAAACAAAATCTTTTTCTTTTCACAATTTTCTTTTCAAAGAATTATTTTCTTGAAAAACATCTTCTCTTTGTTTTTTTCACCAAATCAATTTTATTTTTCAAAGTATTGTTTCCTTCACACAAATCATTCAATTTTGAAAATAAGGAAACATTCTCTTTTTCAATCTTCCTTTTCTTTTTCTAAACATGTAATTTTAGTTTTAAAAGAATCGTTCTCTTTTAGCATGCAATCAAAATTCTTTTTCAAATTGTTATTTTCTAATTCTAAGCATGCAATGTTACTTCTAAATGAGCCATGTTCTTTATGCATGCAAGCAATGTTCTTTTTCAAATTTTTATTTTCTTTCTTAGCATGTCATATTTTTCAAGAATTGTTTGACAAAATGAAGTGAGCTCATCATATGACATGTCCTCATCATCGGATTCGGAGTTTACCTCAAGGGGGTTATCCCCTTGGACCATATAGCATACTTTGGAGATGTCGCTTCCAACGTCCGAATCGCTCCCCGCATAGTATAGATCCTTTTCGCCAAGGGAGGTGAGGGTTTTCCATACTACAAAAACCGAATCAATATTAGCAACTCTAGATAAATAAACATCATCTAGGGTAGACTTGATAGCATGAAGGGCTGTTGCATTAGCCTCAAATTCTTACCATCTAAACAATATGCATTATTAGTAGTGGCAAGATATACATGAAAACCTAAGGCTTTGAGGTACAAGGACATCTTCACCTTCCATATATGGATGTTAACAATGTCAAACATGGATGGTTACATGAAGTCCATGGTGTGTGTACAAAAATATTGTGATTAGCCTAAAAATTAGGATCTTTTACTCTAGGTTGTTAGACCAAATCAGAGTACCAAGCTCTGATACCAATTGTAAATCACCTAGAGGGGGGTGAATAGTGATGGCTAATCTAATGGTTACTTAATGCCAAAAGATGAATTATAATGCGGAAGCTAAAAATAATTATGACCTAATTAATCTTTTACACTAAACCCACGTATAACCAAAGAGTGTTGCCGAATTCCCCGTGAAGGGCTCTGGACAAACTCCTCTAGATTCCCCTTGAATGGGTTGAGGTGCCGCGTTGGCTCTCTTGGTTGAATACAAGTGTTAGTCAACAATCCCACGCAAGTATATCAATATGAGCACAAGGAATATATCATGCATATAAGATGAACACAATAAATAACATGCAAGATATAACAAGAGACAAAGAGAGAGAGAGAGAGAATAGCAATCGCAAACACAAGGGAATGTTTCGAGGTTCGAGCCCACTTGCTCTACATCCCCGCCTTCGACACACGAAGGATTTCTACTATGCAAGATCCCAATGATCTCTCCTCGGTGCCGCAACACCTACAAGCCCTCGGACTCTCTAGTCCCATACACACCGCAAGCTCACTAGCTCGCCGAGGCGCACCTCAAACCACCGAGTTCACACGAGAACTCTAAACCACCACGAGCACACTTGCCTGTCTCCTCAAAGTACAAGAATGAAATCTTGGTGATCTACAACACTTTGATCACCAATTACAAACTCTCACAACACAATCCTATGGATGATTAGGCAATGGATAGCTCAAGTGATTGTGAGAAAGCAAGGAAAGAAACTTTGGTGAAAAACTCAAGAAATCTCTTTTAACACTCTTTATAAAATCTTCCCTTTAGATAGGAAATATTTGCTCACTATTTTGTGGAGAAAACTCTTCTGAAGTATGGAAAAAACTGGCTCTAAAGGTCTCCAAAATCTTGTCTAAAAACAATGACAAGACCCCCCCAAATTATAGGCCAGAAAAATATAGCCGTTGGGATCTGTCAGTACTGCCGGTCGACCGGCCCGTCGACCGCCAACGGTCGGATTTCTGACCGTTGGAGCCACGGTCGACCGGTGCGGTCGACCGAACTTTCCAGAGAGCACTGCTCTCTGGAGCGGTCGACTGGCACGGTCGACCGTTCAACAGTATACACAGGCGTGCACGTTTGTGCACGTCGGTCGACCGGCCCGGTCGACCGACTTCAGGTATAGTCGACTAGTTAGGTCGACTAGTCGACTTGGCTGAAGCCTGAAACAGTTTTTCTGGGATAAAAAATTTGTCTTTGTGGCTCATATAAAATCCCATAAAATACATAAAAATCTACAAAAATAGTTTTACCAATATACTTTGATATACAAACATGCTTGCACAAAATCAAGGCATGTTATAAAAGATTGGACTATATTTGTAACTTGAAAATATTTGGCCCATGATAAAACTGTATTTTTCTAAAACAATATTTTCCAAACATATTTTTTCAAATCTTCATCAAATACAAAAACAAGATATACTTTTAAGACATAGTGTGTATGGATATGATCCACTACACAATCAAGATGAAATTCTATGTTTTTGTCATAAAGCTCTAAACTTGGTTTTGGTTTAAAGATATGTATATGATAAATACCAAAAGCCAAATAGTATTTTGTCACAAAGAAAAATCTTTTCTTAAACTAAAAAATCTTTTATGAAAACAATTCTATCAAGAGTGTGTGTGCATGGTATACTTGAGCAATCCACCAACTATCTATCCTTTACATTTTTAACTAAAATAAAAACAAAATCTTATAATAGACACAAGTCTTCATCTTCTTGAAGTCTTCTCTTGAAGGCTTCTCATCTTCTTGACTTGGTCCAAGCTTGATCCAAAACTCCTTGGATCACACCGTGCTAGCTCCAAATCTTGATATTTTGTCCTTTGTTGAGCTATGCACCTACTAAGATCTTGATAATGAATCTGTCACTAATCAAACACAAGATCATTAGTAAATATAACTTCATGAGTTGATCATCATCAAAACTAGGGTGATAGGCCTTTGGGCCAATACAAACTAGGAATCCCAGGCCCTATTAGTACTTTGCAGTATAAAGCAATCCTTATCCAAATAAAGTTCAAGAAGAAGAGAAAAATTACTTCCTGATAAATTAACTTTGTCAGCAGTTGTGCAGCACAGTTGAAAGAAAGGAACCTTGGAATTTTTCAGCTTCAAGCAAGCACAAAATCATGGTGTTCCGCAGGCTTTATGAGGATATCAGACTAATGCTAAGGACATGTAATTGGAGAAGTGATGGACACAAGAAGCAGCTGGATGTGCTGTCAAACTGGAACATCCAGTATACCTAAACATATCATATATGTTTTAAGGAGATGAAGTAACATGTCAGGCTCTGTTCTACAGTGTATCTGATATATTAGCCCTATCTGATATATCAGTTTCTATATGTAGACAGAATTTGTATCTATTGTACTTGGACTGTTACAAACATATGAGTAGGCTTTGGGTCAATCATGATCCCTTGCTTGGAGCCTTATGGTAGAGGGTGGCGGTTAGGATCCTCTCACTCTCCATAGTGCTCAAAGAATAAGAATTAGAGTAGCCTAGCCGAACTATTATTTGTACTCTTGTTATTGATTACCATTTTTTTAATTTTTTTAAATTTTTTCTTGACTTTTTTCAGTTTTACACTATATATTTTTAAGTTTCTTACGTGCTTTTTGTTAAAATTATTCCTTTCTATTTCTTTTTTAATTTATTTTTTATTTTAGAAACTTTTATTTTATTTTCTTTTTTATATTTTTCTTTTTATTTTGTGAATATTATTCTAATTTTAAATTATTTCTTTTATTTTTATCTAAATTTTTTTATTTCTTCCTTATTCTTTCATTTCTTTTCTTTCTATATTTTTATTTTCCTTTTTACTTTTTTCTTTCATATGTATTTTAACTTTTCATTTTAATTCTATTTTATTTCTAATTCTTTCTTTCCTTTTAAGTTTTTTTTTGTCTTTTTATTCTTCCTTTATTTTTTTCTTTTCTTATTCTCATTGTGTGGTGAATGAAATCAGCCTACCGTGGATTGAACCCAGTACAAGCAATTTGAGGCGCTCTCCGGATGGCACCTATCTAAGCACATATGAAAAAAACACCTTTTAGATTATGTTGAGCGTAATTTTGTCACATTTTCATACTCATATTTATCTATCATTTATTTATAAATAATGCTGCTCGGGTATTTTTAGTCTATTTTGCAGACAAAGTTATTAGGAGAAGACTAGACCACAAAAAACACACTCTTTCGAGACCATAAAGCGCCTTAAAGGAGCTGAAGTGAGATGGAGGCTTGGCACTGCTGGGATCACTCTACTATATCTAAAACTGACATCAAAGAAATTTATGATCAATTCGGAAGAGTTCGAGACCAGTTTGAGTGAAAACATAATTTTACAAAAATCATGGGCTGAAACGCAAAATAGTCAGAGATGCAAAAGTGCAAAATTAATTTAATGATTCTCCTTGTAATTTTGTAACTAATTTGGATTTTCATGTAAAATGGCCTAACCCTAGCTATAAATATACATGCAAAGGCTAGGTTTGGGAGAGTCTTTATTTTGGCCGGATTTTGGCCGCCTTTTTTTTTTTTGTGCCGCAATTTGTTAATGAAGAAAAGAATTTATTATTATTTTTATTTTTTTTGGTGACTGCTTCTTTTCCTCTTTTTGTGTTTTCAATTCTGCTGCTTTCATGGTTTCAATCATTACTTAAATAATCAGAAGTGGATTGTGCTTTTGCCTCGTTCTCCACGTGAAGAAGACGATTGCAAGAGTAAGGCCTACAGCTGTAGCTCCCTTGGTGCCTTAACGTTTGCACAGAGGTGAGGGCCTCATCGACTTCTGTAGCACAAGGAGAAGGTGAGGGCTCCATGCGTGTTCCACACAACTTCAATTGTGCGCATTGAAGAGAACAAGAGGCAAACAAAGCATTCTATGCATGAATCGTGGGGTCCATTAATACATGGCTTACTTGCTTGTGCGTCAATGCAAGAATGGACAAGGAATTAAGGCACAGTGGCAGCACACATGCAAGGTCCAAAGAATTTGGGCACAGGTAAGTGAAAGTTTGTTTTAATTAATCTAGTTTAATTAATCTGTTGGTGATTAATCAATTGTTTACTATTTTACTAACTTAGTTTAGTTATTTAAATACTTGCAATTAATTATTAAATTAATTATGCTTTATTATTGTTTTGTTATAGATTGACATGAGTAACTAATCCCGCGAGCATTTAGGGGAGATGAACCTAACCTAAATTCATGTGATCATAAGTAGATCTCCTACCTAGGGTTGTTGCACACACCAATTGACCTATAACTTTTAAGAGATTATTTCTAGAGTCACTAGTCAAATGTATCAATAGTCAATGGTCCATGCTTAGGGTTTTTACTGCTTTTTCTGCTTTTATTTATTTAGTCATTTTTTTATCTTTGATGGACCATGTGATGCAGATAATACCCTGTGCTTAGAACTAGTGTTCAGATTTAGTTTTCCTATTAGAAATAGAGATTTAAAAAGTGACAACAAACCGGTATGGACATCGAAATTGATCACTTGATTCTAATTTAGGGGATTCGATCCTAACTGCTTGACTTTTCTTTTATTATAATTAGTTCACATAACTCACAAACCCACAAAATTTTTGATCAATTCGCCTAAAAGTGTTGAAATGAAAGAACCACCTGTCCCTGTGGATCGACCCTCAAGTGCTACATCGAACGACCGTGCACTTGTGGTTATTTAAAACGAGGAGACAGAATCTCCCCATCAAGTTTTTGGCGCCGTTGTCGGGAACACGGTGTTCTATCTTTAGTTTTTGACACCTATAACGGATTGTTAAAAAAAATCAAAAATTCAGAAATTCAAACAAATAAAAAAATCAAAATAAAACAAATTTTTAAAAAATTAAAAAAAAACTTTTCCCCATGGCCTATCCAAATTCATTTAGTTATGATCCATTTTATAGGCCAGACCCTCCTTTCCATCCACCAACCTCTCTTCCAGATTTTAATGAATACATCCATCCAACAAAATACTCATTTTCTTCATACCATCCCATGAGTTGCCATCACTGTCAAGATCTAAATCATCCTTCAGAACAGTGTCCTTCGATAGGGTATTCATTGGGATCAGATCAAAATCAATTCCACACCTTTCAAGGACCTACGAGCGAGCCTTATCCATCAAACTTCAATTTGGAGGGTTGGAATTGTCCTCAATTTTCATGGGACCAATCATATCAAAATTCTCAACTTAATTGGTCCTACATTGAACCACCACCTCCGTCTTGGGGATTTAACAATGAGCATGAAGAAAGCACATTAGAGAAGAGTTTTAAAGCCATGCAGCAGACTATAGTCGAAACCAATCAGCAATTAATCGAGGCATGTGCTCACATGGATAAGATAATGACTCATCTCAATCAACCTATTTCAACCACAAGTCCAGGTCAAGTTCAAGAGTTCCATCAACTTTCGCAAATTGAGTTTAATGGCAATCAGATGGACAAAGAACCAACACTAGAGAAAGCTTTTGAAACTTTCTGGCAAACTTCAAAGCAAGTGCTCTATGACACTAGAGACTGCTTAAACAGGCCAGCAAATGAGTTGGTTAGTGAGCAAGAGAAGGATCCCTTTTCTAGTCAACTAGTTCATGAGCCAACATTGACTCGACCCATGTCCATTCAAGAGCACATCAACTTTCATAAAATGAATAAAGGCCAAATTGTTAGACCCGAAGAGCAAATCGTTAGCCATAGTGATATGTCTAATCATTCCATCGAGATGTCCTTCGAGTCACCATTATTTCATCTTAATCAGTTTGAAGAGCTTGAACATGAGAAGCCTGTTGAGGAAGTTGTGAAGGTCCATAAGGTGTACAATGTGATAATGATCCTCAGTATCTGGATGAAGTGATTAGAAATTATTTGGCTACACATACAACTCATGTGGAGCCAGTTCAATCTTATTGTGAAGAGGAATGTGACAATGATGAATTTTTACTTCAAAAGAAATTTGAGAATGAATTTTCTAAGTTCTGTGAAAAGACAAGTGTTGAGGAGCAGAAAATTGCATCCATTCATATGGAGAAAATGGAGCACACTGATCAAAATTGTGAGGATACCTACATGGATAATGAGCCTTTGTTTCTTGATGAGCTTTTTATTGAAGAGTGTGATCACAATGATGAGAAAACATGTGTTGAGGATCTTGAGTTTAGAGTTCCCTTCGAGAAAACAAAACTCGATTTGAGTATCTTCACTTTCGATGAGCCAACCAATGATCATACTTTTCAAAACTTAATTCAAGAATCTCTAATTAATTAAAGCTCTGAAAACCTATTTGAAGACGAACTCATGTATTTGAATGAATCGGTTAGGGATGCTTTGGTTAGTTATACACCTCCAAAGAAAATTATTGATTTAAGTTTTGAGGTGATATTTGAGGATGAGCTTAAATTTGTAGGCAATCATATTGTGGACACTCCAATTATATTGTGTGAAAATGATGAATTTGTGAGGAGGTATGGGAAGAAGAGAAAGAGGAGATGGAGGAAAGTAATGAACAAGCTGGAGAGGATGAAATTAAAGATGACAAAAAGATTAACCTCTCCACTTTGTCCATTAAAGAGAACCCATTGGAATGATGGGAAGCGAGCTCGAGGGAATAGACCTACAAAAATCTAGGTGTGGGGGAGTTGTGAAATTGTACATATGTAAATATTTGTTTTATTTTATTTTATTTTATTTTTTCTTTAGTTGTTGAGTCTTTTTATTTCTCTTTTAGTTAGTTGAGTCAGTTCTAGTGAGTCTTTTATTTCTCTTTCTCTAACCTATATGCGGAGTTATTACAAGTGATATAGGATAAGCAAGGAGGCATCCACCACACACAGGGAGAATTTTTGTTGCTTTGACAGCTTAATTTTCTAATGCACTGTGAGTATTTCTAATTCTAGCATGCTGTTTATATTTTTATATCTTTTGTATACTTGAATTGCATGATCATCATGATTGTGTGCATATTTTGGATGTGTAAATTACATACTACATTATTTTTATCTCTGTATTCATTTGTGTGCATAAGGACATGACACAGTTTGGGTATGGGGGAGATTAACATTTTTTTTATTTTAGGAGTTTTTTTTATTTTGTTTTTGCTTTTAGATTTTTTTCTTTCTTTATCTTTATTTTCTTTTAGGAGTCTTAAAAAGAAATTTTGAAAAAAAAAGTTGAAAATTTTCTGCAAATGATTAGCTAGTATGTGAGTGATTTAGTATCCATAAGTGGATTTTAAAGGTAAGATCAAGATGAAAGAGTTATAAAGTCTTAAAATAAAGATTAGAATCTAAAACTGACATATCATCTAAACTTAGTCTAAGTGATTATGTACCCAATAGCACTTACACTATTAGTTCATAGGCTTGGGATATTGATTGCAACTAAAAAAAAAAGAAAAAAGAAAAAGAAAAAAGATTTATTATATAGTAAAATAGATATTAATAAGTCTTGTCTTGTGGGCTCAGTTGCTTGAGTAATTAAGTCCGTAGGAGTGCTTTTACACTTATTGTCCTAAGACCATCTAATTTTGGAGCATTGGCCCAAAGCTCGTTATATGGGAGCTGAGAAAGCCTAATAGGATAAGACACTATAAAAATATAATAATTTTGATTATCAATTAGTTAGGTACCTTGGCCTCAGGAAGTCTTGGTATCTACGTGAAAGATAGTTAAAAAAAAGAGAAAGAGAAAAAAAGAAAAAAATGAAAGTTGCAATTAAATATTCCCAAGCTTAAGAACTACATCACGATCACGGGGTACATAGGATCTGAAACTTAGGATAGGTGGTGTAAAGTTTTTGGATTTGAAACTTTATTTTATGGTCAATATGATATCTTGAATTGAGGTTTTACTTGAAAATGAAACTCATGAAAATTGATGATCTTGCTAGCTAGTTAACTTAAAAAAAATGATTTGTTTTTCTTTTCTTGATTTTTGATTATCCTTATTTTACTTTTATTTATTTCTTAATCTCTAACTTTCTTGGATTTTGTGGGTGTAATCCACTGAAAACCCTCACGAGACAAAACTCGTCCTCTAGAGGTAACCTAGGGTTTAACGGCTTGTTACACGTGCTAAGTGCAACCGTGATTTCTACGAAAGTGAGTTAGGGCAGTTTAGTTTTTCTTTTTCTTTTTATTAGTATTGCTCGAGAACTAGCAAAAGATAAGTATGGGGTATTTGTTGAGCGTAATTTTGTCACATTTTCATACTCATATTTATCTATCATTTATTTATAAATAATGCTGCTCGGGTATTTTTAGTCTATTTTGTAGACAAAGTTATTAGGAGAAGACTGGACCATAAAAAACACTCTTTTGAGACCGTAAAGCGCCTTAAAAGGAGTTGATAGGAGGCTTGGCACTGCTGGGACCGCTCTACTATGTCTAACACTGACATCAAAGAAATTTATGATCAATTCGGAAGAGTTCGAGACCAGTTTGAGTGAAAACATAATTTTGCAAAAGTCATGGGCTGAAACGCAAAATAGTCAGAGATTCAAAAGTGCAAAATTATTTAATGATTCTCCATGTAATTTTATAACTAATTTGGATTTTCATGTAAAATGGCCAAACCCTAGCTATAAATATACATGCAAAGGCTAGGGTTTGGGAGAGTCTTTATTTTGGCCGGATTTTGGCCGCCTTATTTTTATTTTTTTTGGTGACTGCTTCTTTTCCTCTTTTTGTGTTTTCTATTCTGCTGCTTTCATGGTTTCAATTATTACTTAAACAATCAGAAGTGGATTGTGCTTTTGTCTCGTTCTCCACGTGAAGAAGACGATTGCAAGAGTAGGGCCTACAAGCTGTAGCTCCCTTGGTGCCTTAATGTTTGCACAGAGGTGAGGGCCTCATCGACTTCTGTAGCACAAGGAGAAGGTGAGGGCTCCATGCGTGTTCCACACAACTTCAATTGTGTGCATTGAAGAGAACAAGAGGCAAACAAAGCATTCTATGCATGAATCGTGGGGTCCATTAATACATGGCTTACTTGCTTGTGCGTCAATGCAAAGAATGAACAAGGAATTAAGGCACAGTAGCAGCACACATGCAAGGTCCAAAGAATTTGGGCACAGGTAAGTTAAAAGTTTGTTTTAATTAATCTAGTTTAATTAATTTGTTGGTGATTAATCAATTGTTTACTATTTTACTAACTTAGTTTAGTTATTTAAATACTTGCAATTAATTATTAAATTAATTATGCTTTATTATTGTTTTGTTATAGATTGACATGAGTAACTAATCCCGTGAGCACTTAGGGGAGATTAACCTAACCTAAATTCATATGATCATAAGTAGATCTCCTACATAGGGTTGTTGCACACATCAATTGACCTATAACTTTTAGGAGATTATTTCTAGAGTCACTAACTATTTGACAAGGTATGTATCAATAGTCAATGGTTCATGCTTAGGGTTTTTACTGCTTTTTTTCTGTTTTTAATTTATTTAGTCATTTTATTTACCTTTGATGGACCATGTGATGCAGATAATACCCTGTGCTTAGAACTAGTGTTCAGACTTAGTTTTCCTATTAGAAATAGAGATTTAAAAAGTGACAACAAACCCGGTATGGACATCAAAATTGATCACTTGATTCTAATTTAGGGGATTCGATCCTAGGTGCTTGACTTTTCTTTTATTATAATTAGTTCACATAACTCACAAACCCACAAAATTTTTAATCAATTCGCCTAAAAGTGTTGAAATCAAAAGAACCACCTGCCCCTGTGGATCGACCCTCAAGTGTTACATCGAACGACCATGCACTTGCGGTTATTTAAAACTAGGAGACAGAATCTCCCCATCAGATTAGGAGCGCCAATGTGGTCTGACCTAAAATTCTCGAGCATGAGAATTAGTAGGTGGATGGAATGAAATGACCGATATATGATAACTATCAGAGTAATGGATGTATATGCTACGCCGAGAACAACACGTGCATGGTAGAAAGGACCCGCAGAGGATAACTGTCAGTGTGTGGATAGAAGGACTGCGTAGAGAACAGTGTTGGCCCAGCGGCCTTCCACTCTAGTTTTGATGATGATTAACTCATGTAGTTATAGTTTACTAATATCTTGTGATGTTTAGTTTCAGATACTTAACCAAGATATTAGTAGGTGATAAGCTTCAATAAAGGTGTTTTGGAGCTTTCAAATGGTGATTCAAGAGCCTGAGGGTCAGGTTCATTTCTAGCACTCGTTGGAGTCAAGCTCGGTGGATCACGTTTAGATCTAGTCGACTTGGAGACGGCGCTCTACAAGAAGACATCGGTACATTAGTTTATTTTTTAGATCCATTTGTTAAAGGTTAGATAGTGTGATATGCTCAAGTTCACAACACACACACTTGTTTAAGTTTCATGTTTATTGGTTTTCATTTTTGATTTAACTGATCTTGGTTTTCATGAATAGATAGAATCAACAAGTTTACATGGTTTAGTATATATTAGATTTGTTCCATATACATATATGCTTCAACTATTTAAACAAACTTAGTTTGATAGTCTATTTTATGAGTTTGGAGTTTTGGTATTTTAACAAAACTTATTTTCAGATTTAATGTCAAACACAGTGATATATATATATATATTTTCATGTATATTGGATTCTATCCATATACTATATGGCTCAACGTTGTTTCAATATCATGTTTTTGTATTTGGATGAGTTTTGGACAAAACGATTTTCCATTTCAAAAATCCTAGTTTTGGAAAATACGGAATTTGGTTTTCGGTAAAATTTCTAAGTTATAAAAATAGTTCAAAATGTTTGTAACATGGTTTGTTTTTACGCAAACATGTTTGTATATCAAAATATTATACTGAAACTATTTTTGTGAATTTTTAAAAATTTTATGGGATTTATTTGATAAATAAAAACTCAAGTTTTAAATCCCTTAACCAGTTCTGCCAGGCTCTGGCGGTCGACCGGACCGGTCGACCGGACCCAGAGTCGATCGACCGACATGTACAAGAACGTGCACGCAGGCCAGTCCCTTGGGCCGGTCGACCGACTGAAGGCAACTCACTCTCGGGTTGTCCCGGTTGACCGGCCGGTCGACCGACCAGAGAGCCGTTGCTCTCTGGTTCTAGGCGCGGTCAACCGGCAATCTCAACGGTTACTTTTTTGACCGTTGGCCGGTCGACCGGCCGCTCGACCGGAAGGTCAATTTTGACCTTTCTGCCAGCCAACGGGCAAATTTTGTAATGGGCTTATATATACCCCATTTGAAGTGGGTTTTGGTAAGACTTCTAAGAGCAAAAATTTCTCCTATTTACAAGTGTTTTATACAAGTTTTCAAAAGTGTTTTTAGAGCCAAAAGGATTCATCTTTATTTGTTTTAAAGGGTTTAAAAAATCAAAAAATTGGATATTTGAGATATTGCTTTTGATCTTCATTTTAAACTTATTCTAGTTGTTTTCTCAAGTATTTTTCTTTGTGTTTTTATTTCTAAACTCTTTATTTTTCACACTTGAGCTTATCATTCTATCCTATCTATTAGGATCTTTGTTTTGTGGGAAAAGAAGTTGTTTGTGGTTGAAATAGACCACATAGTTGTTAACCCTCCTAATTTGTGATATCCGTCTTGTGTAGAGGTTAATTATTGGAGTGGTGATTGGCTCCCTCTAGTAAGAGGTGGAGATTGTATTTGGCTCCATCTAGTGAGTGGTGGAGGTTGTGTTGGTATCCCTCTTAGTGAAGAGGTGGATTGTGTTTTTAGTGGCTTTGTGCCTATCCCTCATTTGTGAGATTGATTTGTATGGCTTTGTGCCAAGCCTCTAAGTGTAGAGGTTGTGTTGTAATTGAGAGAGGAGTTGTGTACTCCCGGTTATTGTATTGCCCCAAATCCTCAGTGGAGGTTCCCTGTGTGGGAGTCTTGTGTAGACAGGTTAGTGGAAATCCTTCTGTGTGAAGGCGGGGACGTAGAGCTGTGTGCTCGAACCTCGAAACATATCCGTGTGTTAGCGATTGATTCACTTTCTCTTAACTCTCTCTATTACTTTGTGCATCTATCCATATATTATATGCTTGGCTTGTTTGTGTGTGCCTCGCTTGTGTTTAACCACGAGAGTTTCATATAGCACCTCAACTCTTATTCAGAGGAATCAAGAGGAATTAGTTCAGAGCCCTTCACCGGGAATTCGGCTACACTCGATGGTTACACTAAGTGTGTTGCCATTTAAGTTTTAATTTTCATATTTTGTTCATCAGATTAGCCGTACACCTATTCACCCCCCTCTAGGTGTACTTACAATTGGTATCAGAGCCTACGCTCCTGATATTAGGTTTAACCACGTAGGAGTGTGATCTTAGTTTGCTAATCTAGATTTGCTTTTGCACTTATATTGTTTACACATACTCATGGATTGCTTGTCACCTCCTATGTTTGATGTCTCCAACATTGACATGTGGAAATTTAGGATGTCCATGTATCTAAAAACCCTAGGCTTGCATGTTTTCCTTGCCGCTACCAAGATCCTATCTTGGTAATAGCAAGCATATAGAGGCCAATGCACAAGCCCTGGAGGCACTCAGAAGCACGCTTAACAAAGAATATTTGTGCTTAGTTTCTAACTGTGATTCCGCCTTTGCAGTTTGGAACACGTTGACCTCCTTCGAGCTTCAAACGCCCAACATTGTGGAGGATTGATCTAGTGGAGAATCCGAGCAACAATGCTACATAGTCCAAGGGAATGACTCCCTTGAGCTATATTCGGAATCTTAATTAGATGATGATGATGCTAGTTCTTCTAGTAATGATTATATTGATGCCAATGCTTTGAATGAAGAACTTTCAATTGTTTGTGAAAAATTGCTAGAAAAATATAATCTTTTAAAAAATAAGACTTTTGGATTAAATAAAGAAAATAAATATTTAATTTCAAAGCTTGATTTGATTTTGCAAGAGAAAGTGGAGATTTCTAATGAAAGGGATTCATTGAAATCCAAACTTGAACTTGCCCTAAAAGAAAATGATATTTTGAAAATTAGAAATGATTGTAATGAAGTTTTGAAGAAAAATAATGTTATATCTTCAAAACTTAAAAGAAAATGTTTCTTTAAAAATAAAATTAATTTGATTTCAAAAGAATTCGAAGATTGTTTAAAGAAAAATATTGTTTTAAAAAATGATATAGATTCACATGTTGCCATGCTAGTGTAGCTTCACATTCTAACTCACCTATTGCATGCCCCTCTTCTTCTATAATTGAAAATGATATAAATTGTAAAGAAGAATATGGATTATTTGGGCTCCACTTTGAGCCATTGTACTTTGAACCACTCACGTTTGGAATCTATGTTTCGAAAGAAATAAGTTCCATCTTTGCATGCACACAAACCACGGCATACACATGCTCCTGACGTACACACTCATAACACGATGTATGCTCATGTATACACTTGTACACATTGTGGACGTAAGGGCCACCTTACTAAATTTTGCTATGATATGATACATGATGTAAATTTAGCAACCAAATTTGTTTGGGTTAGGAAAGGTGCTAAACCCCATGGACCCAAAGAGCATGGGTACCAAAGACCACCCCTATTGTATTTGATGTAGGTGTGGGCTCTCACATGACGTGAGAGTAATGGTGCCTTGAGGTGGATGCGTTCCGAGCTTTATGAGGACAATTTGGATGCATCACTTTCAAGAGAAGTTTGGTGGGAGGACCACCTTGATTTGGAGATATGGAGATGTGCCTTTCGGTTTTGATAACAATCTCTTACTCTTCATTTATATTTGCATGCTTTTAAATCATTCATTTATAGCATGTCTTATTTTTAATGCTCATTATGCCATATGTCATGTTTATTAGTCCTATGACATGCATCATTAGTATTTGAGACACTCATGATTATATGGACCCATATTTAGTGTTCTCACTTTAGTTTAACTAATGTGTATGTCCTAGGTTTAAAGCATGTGCATCTACATAATGATCATATTAGTTTTGTTTAAACATTTGCACTTCATGTTTTGATTTTCATGCTTCATGCTTTGATTCATGTTTAGATGTTAGTTTTTCATTAAAACTTAGATATATACTTGTACAACTAGTGAGCCACAAATAGATTATGTGTTTATGCTTAAATGCTCATTTGTACCCATTAGATGTACTAGTATAGTCTAGTTTTGATGATTCATGCATTTGACTTGTATTATATATTTTGACATATTTTCATGTGTATATTTTAACTTCATGTATATGTCTATTTTGTCTAAACTATTAGCTATACATATACTTGTTTTCCATTATGTTTGCAAAGGGGAAAAACTTACAAAAAGAGTTTGAGGAGCTAAATTACAAGTATTCTTAAAAAGATTACAAGTAGATCCCCTCAGAGATTCTGGAGAAGTGTGCCGATAGGAGTCTGGTCAGCGCGCGACCACTTTGTCCCTTTGACGATGCGAGCGATGAGATTCCCTTCTCGCCTGGTTCCGGGAATCAGAGAATAGAGGATTGGTAGAACCCTCTTGCTGCTTCTCAAAATCGCCTTCGATAAGGAATTCCTTCTCGCCTGGTTCCGGAGATTCCTTGAGAAGAAGGACGATGTTAGGGTATCAACACCCTGGATAGAGAAAGCAATTCTCTAAAAGGTCTCTGAATTCGAGAACGCACGGTGCGTTATGAAGAAGCCTCAGTCGAAGAAGCTAATTGATCGATTCTTGCGATCAGAAGGCAATTGATGGCTCCTTCCTCTGCAATCCGATCCCTCTCCCTTGTGCCCCTGACGGGCTATTTATAGGGAAAGTAAGGGTATAATCGTCCCCTTTGAAGATATAGAAACAGATTGAACCAAATCTGTTTGAATCTGGAAAGTAGCCTTGCTGCGAGGCTATAATAGCTTCCGCGGAGCTAGAAAATGGCAAATCGGTTGATCTTTCCGATATGTTATGATCCTTTCCATATCGTTGATTGATTCTCCTTGATCCACTTACTCGTTTCAAGAGAGTCAAGAGATTGTGGCAATCACCTGCCATATTTGAATCCTGATTGGATTTGATTAGATTGAATCCGATCTCATCAGGAGATTTGATTGGTCAAAGGTTGACCATAGCAGGCTGATGGCGGAGCTGCCCGCTTTGAGGCTCATAGCGGAGCTAGAGGCAATTCCTGGCGAAGTCCGAAAAGAGGGTCTTCGGCGAAGTCCGAAAAGAGGGTTTTCGGCGAAGCTATCAGTTAGCTTCCTGGCGGTGCTCTGGATGATGTTAGCCTCTCAAGCGAGGCTATCTCCTTGGGCTAATGTAATGCTAAATGCTAGCATTTTAGACCTGCTGAGGTCTGTTAGAAACAATCCGGGTTCACTGTTCTGCTTGCTGGATCAGTGGAGTCCATCGCTTCCTTGTCCCTTGGAGGTGGGTGAAAACTGGCCTTCAGCTCGTCTGTCCCTTGTCTTTTGTAAATGTCAACAAGTTTAGACATCGTTCGGACCAATGAGAATCTTGTCTTTTTTAAGTGTCAACAAGACCCCCTTCAAAGTTTTCGAAAGTCTGCAATAGCCCAGACTTCGAAATACTTTGAACTGCTGTGATGGTGGTGTGGAGTATGAACATCGCCATGATGGTTGAGTTCAGCTTCGCCTTCAATCCTGCTTTGGGATGTAGATTCGCCGAGGAATCATGTAGACTCGCGTCTGGGTAGCTTCGCGGCTAGGTAAGTTCGCTCTGGAACATCTGTCGCTTTCCCGAGGCCAACTGCCGTGGGCCAGTTACGAGGAGGATTACTCCTTTCTTCATGCTCATCGAGGGAGATATTCTCCGATTTGCACGTTTCCAAGGGAGGATATTCCCTTTCTTCTAGGCGCAATAAGTGCCTTTTATGAGGGAGACGTTCTCTTCCTTGTACGGTTCCAATGGAAACCGTTCCTGTTATCAAGGCGCAGTAAATGCCTTGAATGCGCTCGTGCTTCCACGCTTGAGGTGATCGCACTCAGGCCATGGGCCTATAAATAGGACACTTGAGGTCCTCTGAAGAGAAGTGCCTTGCCTTTCTTCTCTTCTCTTGGTTGTGAGAGATACTCAGATCTCTGAATTAGTAGGAAAACCCACTCTGGTTGTCTAACCGGCCAAGGACCAGTAAGTCTTGATCATTCAAAGACTTCACTGCTTTTAGGGAACTCATCTCCCTTGATTTAGCTTTGGCAGCTCGCTTCAGGGATTAGCTTCCCTTGTTCTTCATCTTGCAATTGGCTGCTGCAGAGAAGGATCTCATCATAGTTTTCTGTGAAGCTATCATCTTGGTTTGATCAGTGAAAGATCGTTGCTTGTTAAGTCCGCTGCACAGGCAGGACTTGGGACTTGGCTTCTTCAATAGTTGAGCCAGTCTTGCCATATTGGTGAGGTTGAGACTGTTCTTCACAAGATCAGTCTGACTTTGCCGTATAGGCGAGGCTAGGACTTGGCGTTTGCTGAGCCAGCCCATGGTTGCTGTGCAGGTGGAACTTGTCCTCTGCTGAAGTCGGATTGCTTTGCCGCTGAAGAATCTGACTTAATGTTTTTGCAGCTCTTTCTGTGCTTAACTGCTAACTTGCTTCAATTTGCCTTGCAGCGAGCTATGCTTGCCAGTCTGGTGACTTGATGGAAGAAGCCATAAAATTGCCTTATGCTTCCCCGGTTGAAGCTTTACTTTTAAGCAGGAGGAACAATTCGGGGCAGCGGGTGCGCGTCCCAGAGGCTGTTGGCAGCCTCTTATCCGAGATGATTCGATCTGAGGTGAGGCTGGCTGCCGACTTTCAACTTTGGTGGCCTTCGTCGGGGACGATCCACTTCAGGGGAGTGGGCCTCACACCCGTCAGATCACTAGCATCAAAACTAGTTCCCATTATAGGTGATCTGACGTGTTGGCGGCGATAAGCTTTTATTGCCAGGCTTCAACAAAAATGGCCTGATAAGACCCTCCATTTTGTGGAGAAAAATGACCGTGTCCCGGTGGCAGAACTGGTTACAGCCTTGTGCAGGAGGAAGGCCTTTCGTGTCCAGTTGATCTGGTCTGGAAGCAGATAAAACCGCTTGTATGCCTTTTATGCAAATGGCCTTGCTAGGCAACTTGGTGTGTTGTATGAAACACAACTTTGATGTAATATCAAATGTATCTTTGCTTTTAGATCAATGAAAGTTCTTTGTCTGATCATTTGATTTTTGCTTGCTTCACTGAGAGTTTGGCCATTGCTGGGCTAGACTGCGCACGGGCATAGCCCTTCCTTTGAATGATCTTTGCGAGGCTGTCACGTCAGCGCCTCTTTAGAGGGCTAATTCAAACCTTTCGGTTAAGTCCTTGAAGGATTGCGCGAAGTCCGCACTTTGCTCTTGTGCGGAGTTAACCCCTTAGTGGGATTGAACCGTCGCTTTTGGGAAAGCGCCTCAGGCGCTTCGGGCACTGTTTCGAATTAATTCGAAACGGCGGCATGTGCCCTTTTTCGAGGCCTTGATTTAGGCGCTGATTGGCCTATAAAAGCCCGATCGGGCTGAGAGAAAATCATCATTTCTCTTTGAATTTTCCAGAGTACTTGACTCTTCTTTTCTTCCTTTTTCAAGAGTTCAAAAACTCCTGTAATTCTTCAATGGCGCCCAAGAGACGAGCGGGAAAGGAAGCAGCGACTTCTGCAGCGGAGGGCCCTCCTCCGTTCATTGAGCGACCGATCGCTGGTAAGAGACTCTCTAATCTGATTAGAGAGTGGTCTTCATCCTTTGGAGTCGATACTCGGCTATTAGGACGATCGAATATGATCTGTCCTTATCAGGGAACTCGTTTCCCTTAACTTCCCTATTTTGCTTGCACCAGGGAAGTAAGAACTGAACAGTTCTTCTCTTGGGCTTCCATAGGAAGCCATTGCTTGGGCAATCTTCATCCTGTTGAGGAACAGGATATGGGTCGTGTGCCTTCAGTTGTGGCCACGAAGGGTGACTGTTATCCATAACGTCCTTTTGATGACGCCAGCCCTTAGGGCTATGCCACTTCTTGCAAAGATGCAGTCTTATCTGTGAAGCGAAGCTTTTTATCAAAGCTATTATCCCGCTGTCCCTGCTTACTGGGCGAGGCTATGCCTTAGCGAATTTTTGTGTCTTCGCGTCGATTTGATTGGTGAACTAATCATAGTTCATTTTCTTTTTGTTTTTGCAGTGCATCACGCCTCCGGCCTCCAGAACAGTCTATTTGGCTTAACCAGTCGAGCAGGGAGCATCAGCTTGCAGTTCATCGGGCAGGGTTCCTTGTTCAGTGAGCCGAGCCCCCTTGTACGGGATACGCTCATTCAGAGTGGTGGCCCGCAGGCCATGCGGAGCATTTTGACTACGGCTCCGTTTGAAGATATCGACCGTCAGGCTTACAAAAAGCCTGACTTCATGTTCGGGGATGCTGCACCTGATCCCGATCGCCAGCTACAGGCCGGTGAAGGCCAGTGGATCTTCCAGTTGGACGGCGAGAGATTCTATCTCCCGTCTACTAAGCGGCATTTCGCTTTGTCTTCCTTCGCGAGCGTGACTCAGGCTCGGAAGATGGCGTGGGGCGTGAGCCTAAATGCCGAATCTGTAAGTGTCGGGAGGTTGACATTCCAGACCGGCTATTCGAGGGCGGGCTATCCTCGTAGCATAATAGGGCTATACCCTGGGAAGGTGGCGAGGGACCTTCCAGTAGGAGAGAATCCAGCTGCGGCGCCGACCTTTGGCACTCAGTTCTGCGAAGTTGACGGGAACTATCCCGCCACGGACTTCAGGGCTCCCGGTTGGGTCCACCCTCCTAGGTCATGGTGGGCGGAGTTGACCAATTATATCCTCAATCATTTTGAGGGGGAATTAGAGAGGTTGAACCTCTATGAGGCCGTCAGGGCGACCTGCTACGGCATTGAGATGAAGGTGGCGTGCTTCTACGCCATTCTTGAGTTGTACTGCCCAGCCTCGGGGACTTTCTTCACCCCGGTTGGTGAATTGGGCATGGCCCTGCATGAGATGCGAGAGATCTCTGCTTTGCCCTTCGGGTCTCTTCCATATGAAGAGTATTTTCCGTGTGAGGCGGAGCTGGCCCTCTTGGAGAAGCAAGAGCCTGCTTTGCTTGAGACATATCGGGAATTGGTGTGCCATTTGCACATTTGCTCCAGCATCCACACCGGTGGCAAAGGTAGCTCGAAGAGCTTGAAGAGCTGGGGGAACTACTTGTTCCCGGACATGACTAGTGTGCCCGAGGCAGCTCATTGCGGAGTTGCTGAAGAAGACATCTTGGCGAGGATGGAGGTGCGTGCTGAAAAGGACATCGTCGTGACAGAAGATGATGGTCCTTTCGAGAAGGGTGATGTTCTTCGGAGCTTTCACCATCAGGCCCGTCGGCCTATGTCTCGCAAGGCGTTGCTGGCTGGCTTCTTAACCATCTGGTTAAAGAAGTGTGTCGTGCCTTCTTCTTCGGGTGACATTGTTCACCCGAATGTGCTGCTGCCTGCCGTCCGCTTGGTCCATGGCCACCGTCTGGGTCTTCTCCCGGCCATGGTGTGTTGTATTCAGAGGGGCCTTCGTGTACTGACGGAGGCTTTCTGCAGGCCAATGGCGTCAAGGCGAGGGAAGGGTGCCGTCTTGCCTCGTGACGGGCCCAATCCTAGGGTAGGTTTACCGTACACCTACTTGATGGCGTGGTTCGCCTTGCACTGCCCCAGTTTGATTGGAGCTGGGGAAGACCCACCTCAGGGTGTTCAAACGGCGCTTCTCCGTCGTTTTGAAGGCTGTCTGTGGCAGAAAACTTATGTGGCCGAGGCCCGTAAGTTAGTGCGTCGCTATGACGCTTATAGCCTATTCCGTTGCTTTCCTCGCCTGCGGGGTGCAGGATACAACGAGGAATTCCATGACGTGGAATCAGGTCGGTCCCCCATGAGTCGGGGTGTTTTCGAGTGGCTGGTCTGTATCCGGCCCTTGCATCTGCTGTACCGGAGTGGGGATACCTGCTACATGGAGCCCTACATTCCGAGCCGGTTCGCCCGCCAATTTGGGTATGACCAGTTGTATGTGGGCAACCCGAATCCGGACCTGGCTTTCATGGGGAGCCTCATTGATGGGGCTCGTGCTTGGCGGTTCTTTACCGCGGATGGCACTGGAGCGTGGCTACGCACGCCGTTGAGGGATCCCGGCCTATGGACGACCCTGTGTTTCTGCCAATGGTATGCAGCTTCGAATTCCACGCCTCCTGGATTCAAAGCCAATAGTTCAGGTGTGAAGTTGATTTCTCATCGGCTGAGGCAGAAGGCTTCTGATAAGATGGAGGGCAAGCGAGTCCGTGTTCCTGGCATAGAGGAGTTCATCGCTGTGGATGATAGCGAGGCTTCTGATGCAGAGAGCCCTCGCTTCGAGGCAGAGACAAGACCCGATGCCCCCGAAGCAGGTGCTCGTGAAGCCGGATCTGGTGTAGTGGGGACAACTCCCCCACAGCATGTGGAAGAAGTGGAGGAAGGGGACTCTGAGGTCCACTTCAAAAGGAAGCGTGGGAGTGGATCCCGTAGGAAGTTGTCGGCGAAGAAGCCCCGTCGCCAGACTCCTACCATTGTGGTGGAGGGTGAGCCCTCTGCTGCGCCTCCTTCTGCTGCTCCATTAGTGGCTGAGCCGTTGGTTGCTGAACCGACTACTGGTAAGATTGGTCCCATCTAATATGCCTTCAGCACGCTTTACATGACTCATCATTCGCTCTTTGTTGCAGGAGCTGAGGCAATTGGAGAGCAAGGGGAGCACTACGATCCCCTGTTCACTTATGGAAGTGCAGCTGGTTCCTTTGCTCGCTCGGAGGAGTCCGGAGGTAATGCGGCCGATATTGGCCTTCGGGCGCTGGGACTTCTAAAGGAAGTCCTATGGCATCCAGCTCTGCCGGGTGGTCTGCGGAGGAATCGGCGAGTGGGCCGGCTATCCGCGTTGAGTCTGGTAAGAACTTTCCGATGGGACCCTTGGATTCTGATGCGGCTGACGATGTGACATCGGCCTTCGGTAAGACTAAGGTCTCTTGGTCCTCGCCTATTTGTTGCGTCTCCTTTTTGACCTTAGTTTGTTGCAGGCATTCGTCCCCAAGGTGCATCAGCTTCGAAAGAAGCGGAGGGTTTTCCTGAAGGGTCAAAGGGCGATATGAGCGCTTCGACCGGGGCAGACGCAGCTGTGTTAGACGCGCTGTATGGCGACCTGCCTTTTTATCAGCCCAAATCAGCGGAGGGCCCTGAGGTTGAAGAGGCGGCAGTCCCGGAGGTACCCCCACTTCCAGTCATATCAACGAGTGGGGTGCAGACTGTCTTGCCGAATACGGCATTGAGGGTGATTGTGAGCCCTACCTCCCCGACGCTGGTAGTTGAGCCTGCTGCTCAGGAGGTGGTTGCCAGTCCTACCTCCGCGGTGGCTGGCGTGCCGGTGTCGCTGAGGACTCCGCCGAGGTCACCTTTGGCTTGCCCTGCTGCTGTCGATGTTCCCGCTTCTTCTTCCGCGGTGGTGTCGACTAGGTTGGTAGATTGCTCCGAGGTTGTCTCAAGGATTGATGAAGCTGAGAATGACTTTATCGGTAATCTGGTCGACAGCTTCTATAATAGTTTGGAGCAGACTATCGGTCTAGTCTTGAAGGGCTCGCCTGTGCCATTTTCGAAGCTGAAAATGGTTCTCTCCCGTGGCATCGAGTGTATCCGGGACTTTGAGGGGTACCATCAAGCTACTGCTCTGGAGCTCCTGGTAGATGACCTTGAGAAGGACGTGGAGGAATGGCGCCATTTCCATCGTTCCGACGCAGCGTCTTTGGCTGATGAACGGCTCGCGCGTCTTGTCGCCCAGAAGCGCGAGGCTCAGCTCGCTGCTCAAGAGGCTGTTGAGGCTATCTCCTCTGACTTGAGGTCCTTGGAGGCAGAGGAAGCAGAGGTTGGGAGTGCAATTGATGCTTCCAACAGTGCTCTTCTTGACGCTGAAGATAAGATCAAGAGGGCTGAAGAGATGATCCGAAAGGCAAATCTCCTCTTGTCCAAAGCTACACAGATGCGTCATGAAGAGTCTGCGCGGCTTAAGCAGCTCAGGGCTCGAAGTGAGGAACTGGCGGAGCGGAAGTCATCACAGAGGGCGACTTTGGCGGAGACCGAGGCTCGTCTGGCTCAGGCGGTGGACTTCGATGCGGCGGAGCTAAGATCACAGGCGCTGGCCCAGGCTGAAGATGACAGGAGGACGCGGCTAGCTTCTCTTGGAGATCGGATTCGATCTTATCATGTACGCCTATAGGCTCCTCCATGTATCCCATCCTTCTGAATTAATAGAAAGATTTTTCTTTTGTCGTCTGTTGTTTGTTTGGATAATGAGGCATGGCTGTCTGTTGGTTCAGAGGTCGCAATGACATAACCAATTGAGATGTTGCCAGTCTCGAAGTCAGCCCTTTGCGGGGCTAAAAAAGGGGAGATACTTGCCTTTTGTAAATGTCAGCAAGCATCGAGATTGAGACTTAGCTGTCTGCTGGTTCAGAGGTCGCAATGACATAACCAATTGAGACGCCACTAAGCTCAATAATAGATGAAACTTGGCTATCTGCCAGTTCAGAGGTCGCAATGACATAACTGGTTGAGAAGCCACCAAGCTTCAATCAATAGGTGATACTCGTCTTTTGTAAATGTCAACGAGTATCGAGACCTGTCTTTTGTAAATGTCAACAGGACTCGGGATTGAGACTTAGCTGTCTACTGGTTCAGAGGTCGCAATGACATAACCGGTTAAGACGCCACTAAGCTTAATAACAATGGATGAAACTTGGCTATCTGCCAGTTCAGAGGTCGCAATGACATAACTGGTTGAGAAGCCACCAAGCTTCAATCAATAGGTGATACTCGTCTTTGTAGATGTCAACGAGTATCGAGACCTGTCTTTTGTAAATGTCAACAGGACTCGGGATTGAGACTTAGCTGTCTACTGGTTCAGAGGTCGCAATGACATAACCGGTTAAGACGCCACTAAGCTCAATAACAATGGATGAAACTTGGCTATCTGCCAGTTCAGAGGTCGCAATGACATAACTGGTTGAGAAGCCACCAAGCTTCAATCAATAGGTGATACTCGTCTTTTGTAGATGTCAACGAGTATCGAGACCTGTCTTTTGTAAATGTCAACAGGACTCGGGATTGAGACTTAGCTGTCTACTGGTTCAGAGGTCGCAATGACATAACCGGTTAAGACGCCACTAAGCTCAATAACAATGGATGAAACTTGGCTATCTGCCAGTTCAGAGGTCGCAATGACATAACTGGTTGAGAAGCCACCAAGCTTCAATCAATAGGTGATACTCGTCTTTTGTAAATGTCAACGAGTATCGAGACCTGTCTTTGTAAATGTCAACAGGACTCGGGATTGAGACTTAGCTGTCTACTGGTTCAGAGGTCGCAATGACATAACCGGTTAAGACGCCACTAAGCTCAATAACAATGGATGAAACTTGGCTATCTGCCAGTTCAGAGGTCGCAATGACATAACTGGTTGAGAAGCCACCAAGCTTCAATCAATAGGTGATACTCGTCTTTTGTAGATGTCAACGAGTATCGAGACCTGTCTTTTGTAAATGTCAACAGGACTCGGGATTGAGACTTAGCTGTCTACTGGTTCAGAGGTCGCAATGACATAACCGGTTAAGACGCCACTAAGCTCAATAACAATGGATGAAACTTGGCTATCTGCCAGTTCAGAGGTCGCAATGACATAACTGGTTGAGAAGCCACCAAGCTTCAATCAATAGGTGATACTCGTCTTTTGTAGATGTCAACGAGTATCGAGACCTGTCTTTTGTAAATGTCAACAGGACTCGGGATTGAGACTTAGCTGTCTACTGGTTCAGAGGTCGCAATGACATAACCGGTTAAGACGCCACTAAGCTCAATAATAGATGAAACTTGGCTATCTGCCAGTTCAGAGGTCGCAATGACATAACTGGTTGAGAAGCCACCAAGCTTCAATCAATAGGTGATACTCGTCTTTTGTAAATGTCAACGAGTATCGAGACCTGTCTTTTGTAAATGTCAACAGGACTCGGGATTGAGACTTAGCTGTCTACTGGTTCAGAGGTCGCAATGACATAACCGGTTAAGACGCCACTAAGCTCAATAACAATGGAGTTTGGGAATAGTCTCGTTTTCACGGGGAGAAACGAGGGAATCACTGTCATAGGTTTAGTGTTAACGTAACAGCGAAATATATGTGGTCCTACCATTCTATGGATGAGAATTGGTAAGTGATTTTGGAGGTCTCATTTTCTTGGAGAGAAACGAGGGATTGCTGTCATAGTTTATTGTTAACGTAACAGCGGAATATATGTGGTCCTACCATTCTATGGATGAGAATTGGTAGGTGATTTTGAGAGGGAATCAAGTGGGAACGGGTCCCTTGGGATTTTAAGCAAACCCCAGCTATCAACAGGTTTGACATGCTTGGAGAAAGAGAGAGAGGCTCTCTTTGTGCGCATTCCGGACGCGCGGATCTCGATCAGAGGTGTAATGTTGACCTGATCGAGAGCAAGATCCTTGATTAAGGATAATACTTCTTTAAGAATTTGCCATTGATCGGCATCATGAGGAGGTCGCCATCTGCAGTTGTAAGGCGGTATGCTCCGTTTGAATAGACTGTCTCTATCACAAACGGTCCTTCCCATTTAGGCTGAAATTTGCCTTTGGTCTTGTGCGTCATAATCATCGGTCGTCTGACGGCTAAGACTAGGTCTCCTTTGTGGAAGACTCTCTGCTTGACCTTCTTATTGAAGGCTTTTGACATCCGAGCCTGATATAGCTCGATATGTTGCTGAGCTTGCAGCCGCTTCTCGTCCAGGGCTTCGAGCTCTTGAAGACACAGGCGATCATTGTCTTCTGATGTCATCTTGGTAGTCAAGGCTACCCGTAATGATGGCATCTGGATTTCCAATGGGATGACCGCTTCGCACCCATATACCAGGGAGAAAGGCGTATTGCCTGTCGGTGTCCGAACCGTAGTCCGGTAGGCCCAAAGGCATTCACCGAGCTTTTCGTCCCAATCTCGCTTGTTCGAGGAGACAAACTTCTTGAGCAGCTTGATGATTGTCTTGTTGAATGCCTCTGCCAAGCCGTTGGCAGCAGGATTGTAAGCTGTTGAAGCCATATTCTGAATTCGGTATTTATCGCAGAACCGATAGAATCCTTGGCTTATGAATTGAGGACCATTGTCATGGATGATCCGCCTGGGGACACCAAATCGATGGATGACATGGTGTTTGATGAAGCTAACCAGATTGGAGGTTTTAACTTCGGCCAACGGTGTGGCCTCTGCCCATTTTGAGAAGTAATCGGTTATTGCCAGGATAAACCGATGACCTCTTGCCGAAGAGGGACTGATTGGCCCTGCGACATCGATTCCCCATGCTTCAAATGGCCATGAAGCAACAGTAGGGTGGAGCAACTCCGAAGGTTGGTGTATGAAGTCTGCATGGACCTGGCACGCCTTACACCTTCGTGCGTATTGGGTGGCATCGGCCATCATGGTCGGCCAGTAGTACCCAAGTCTGTGCAGCCTGTCTTTAAGCTTTGGACCTGGCTGGTGAGCTCCGCAAATACCATCATGTGCTTCTTTAAGCACTTCCTGTGCCTCTGAATGAGAGAGACAGCGGAGGAGGACACCGTCATATGAACGACGGTAGAGTGTCTTCAAAGTGGGATCATAGTAGAAACGGAGCGACCTTCGTCTGATGGACGCCGCTTCTTTGGGATCATCTGGAAGCAGACCGTGCAGAGCGTAGTCAATGAGAGGGAAGCGCCAATCCCTCGGCTCAAGATCCACGGAGATATTATGGACCTCTTGGATCCTTAGCATATGCTTAGAGCATACGAGATGCCGGGTTGCGACTGTGAGGTGATACTCGGTGTCGGCCGGTAAGGCTAGCGTCGTCGCTAATGCAGCGAGAGCATCCGCCTTGGTATTTTGGGATCGGGACACATGCCCGATGTAGAAGCCTTCAAATAAGCTAGCCAATTCGATGGCTGTATGATAATAAGGCACCAAGTCCTCATGACGGACCTCGTATTCGCCTTTAACCTGATTTATGATCAGCTTTGAATCGCCATAAGCTTCAAGGTAGCGTACTCCCATTCCCTGGGCGAGCTGGAGGCCAATGAGTAGGGCATTGTATTCCGCTACATTATTAGAGCATGATTCTGTCAAGGAGAACGCTCTGGGAAGGATATGATCCTGTGGGGAGATGAACACAACCCCCACTCCGGCAATAATCTTTCCTTTGGGATCGATCCGCGATGCTCCGTCGAAGAACATCTGCCACACTTCCTCTGCTGAGGTCGCATTAGATTCGAAGACTTCATCAGGGATGTCTTCGTGAAGTTTTGAATGTTCTGGAACTGGATGAGCAGCTAAGAACTCTGCAAGGGCCTGGCCTTTAACTGCCTTCTGAGGAGTAAAGGTCATGTCGTATTGAGACAACAGAAGTGCCCATTTAGCCAACCTTGAATTCAGCGACCCTGGCTTCGTCATGAGAAGTCGTAAAGGGTTCACCCTGGAGATGACATGTATGGTTTGGCCAACCAAATAATGTCGTGTCTTCTGAACAGCGAAGACGAGAGCTAAACACTCTTTCTCAATAGGATTGTACCGAGATTCTGCTCCTATGAGAGTTCTACTCAGATAGTAGATGGCTTGCTCATGGCCATTGTCGTCCTTCTGAGCGAGGAGGGCGCCGAGGGAATAATCCAGGGCTTTTACATAAAGCAGGAATGGTTTTCCTGATGTAGGGCCACTAAGACAGGAGGTTTTGTGAGATACCTTTTAATGTCTTCATAAGCTTCTTGACAAGCTCGATCCCACATGAAGGCAGTACCCTTCTTCATTAGTCGGGTAAATGGTTGGCAACGGCCCGATAGATTTGCTATGAATCTTCTGATGTAGGCTAATCTGCCTTGCAAGCCTCGGAGCTCTTTGAGATTCCTTGGTGGATGCATGTCCTGGATGGCTTTGACTTTGTCTGGGTCCAAATGGATCCCTTTTGATGTGACAATGAACCCAAGGAATTTGCCACTAGACACTCCCAAGAAGGATTTTGTCGGGTTCATTTTCAGCTGATGAGCCCGCATTATGTCGAACATCGTTCTCAGATCGCGAAGATGTTCATTTTTGCTGCGGCTTTTGACGGCAATGTCGTCAACATAGCACTCCACCGTCTTTCGGAGATGGTCGCGGAAGATCATGCTCATCGCCCGTTGGTAGGTTGCTCCGGCGTTCTTCAGTCCGAAGGGCATTACAGTGTAGCAGTATACCCCCAATGGCGTTCGGAAAGAAGTATGCTTCTCGTCATCAGGATACATCTTGATCTGGTTGTACCCTGAGAAGCCGTCCATGAAAGACATCCTCTCGAACCCGCATGTGTTGTCGATCATGACATCGGTGATCGGCAGTGGGAATTCATCTTTGGGACAGGCCGTATTGAGATCACGGTAGTCGATGCAGATTCGTATTTTCCCATTTTTCTTGAGGACGGGGACTATGTTAGCCACCCAATCTGGATGTTGTTCCTCCCGGATGAAGCCACAAGCAATGAGTTTATGAACTTCGGCTTCAATAGCCTCCATGATGTTTGGGCGGAACCGACGTTGTTGCTGCTTGACTGGCTTAACGTCGGGCTTGATGTTTAGACGGTGCATAGCGACCTGTGGATCAAGTCCAGGCATGTCTTCATAGCTCCAGGCGAAGACATCTATATACTCTTTTACGAGCATTATCAATTCTTCCTTTTCGATAAGTGATAAGCTTTCACTTATGAAAATAGGCTTAGGGTGATCTTGACTGCCTAAGTTGACTTGGATCACCTTGTCTTCGGTAGGTGGCTCGCGCAGCTCAAACCGCTTTTCCCATTGAAAGCTCAATTGCTGGGCCCATGATTCCTCATTGGCAACCTCTGCGGGTTCCAACTGACTGCTTGAAGTCATGAGGCTTTCGAATATTCCTCCTATGCTGACATCAGAGTCCCATTCGGAGGATGAGGTCGACTGTGATGGGATCGATCCGTCGCCTTTGACCTGAACTGTTGTTGATGACGTGGGTGTAACATACCCTAACCCCTGCGTGTACTATCATAGTAATTTGCAGGTTTTCCTCTTGGGACGGAGTTACGCATCAAGCCGCGTCTTCCTTTTCCGAAGTTTAGGCCCGCTCCCTGCTTCAGGTTGTAGCCCATCTTTTTCATAATATGGCGCGCTGATGGCGCGTAATGGAAGAACTGTGGAACTTCTGAGTCCGAGCTTGAGTCTGTAGTTGAGAATCTCCCTGGCCGGGCTCTGCCGAAGATTATCGGCGACTGTCCTTGCTTGGACGGAGGGATCACCAGCGTGGCCCCTTCTATAACCTCCACAGATGTAATGGCCGAACTTGGCTCATGTACGGGCATGCGAAGAGAGCCATCCATAATGGATTTAATCGACTCGATGCTCGCAGGATAATCAAAAGAAATATCATCATTAATTATCCATTCGCCTTCCTCATCAGAAGGGATCTGACATCGGGATCATTAAGCATGCTACAATTGGCTCGCCAATCAGAATGGCCGGCATGCCCGTTTCAGATTCCGAATCTGCCTCATTGCCACTTTCATCATCGTCTGGCAATGGTTCTCCCGGCGTTCCACTAGCCTCTTGATATAGGAGGGCATCAGTGAAGTAGTTTTCCACCCCCTTAAAGGGTTGCTTTTCAGCGAAGACAGTTCGTACTGTCGCATCATCCTCAACATACTTGAAGCACTGATGGAGAGTGGACGGAACGATCCAGTTGGCATGGATCCAAGGTCGTCCTAGTAGCAGGTTGTATGATGTGTCAGCATCAATGACATAGCACGTCACCTCTGACTTCAGGCTTCCGATTCTGCAGCGGAGCCGAATCTTTCCAAGCGGATGGCTGCTCCCGGCGTTGAAACCATATATTGTAGTGGTGGTTGCAGACAACCTATACAGTGGTATGCCGAGGAAGTAGAGGAGCCTTTTGGGGATGATGCTGAGAGCAGACCCCGGATCGACTTGTACTCTTTCAATGCAGGTTGAACCGATATATCCGGTATAGTACAGAGGTCGGTCATGCTTGTTGTCTTTGAGAAGCATATCTTCCGCCGTGAAGGTAATGGCAGGTACCTTTGACTGCGCGTGATGGCACTCTGAGCAGGGAGGCTGCATCTCATCACCAGGGATCTCAGGCATGCATGTCAGAAAGGATTCTGAGTTGGCTAGCGCATCTCTGAGTGCCTCTCTCGTCTCTTTAGAGAGACGAAGTAGCTCGTGTATTGTGATACGAGCCGGGATATTGGCTAAGTGGGCCAATATATCAAAGCGAAAGGGCGTGGCTAACCCTTGGCCTGGCGGTTTCTTCAACACATGGTCGAATCGTACCTCCTTAGGCTTCTCCTTCCCTTTGGTCAGGACTGGAGTGGATGCCGGCATTGGTACTGACGTCGTTTGCCGTTGTATCTCGTCAGTAGATTTGTCATATTGCCTTTGATATGACTTTCCAGACCGGGTGCCCGTCTGTTGAGGCGCATCTGCCCGCGCTGTACAGGCATGCTTTTCTTCTTCAGAATCGCTGAGGGAAGCCGAAGTAAGATTACCATCGTCTGGCAGGACAGAGATGACATTGCAGGACTTGCCCTTTCCGCTGGAGTCGTTCGACGTCTGCTGTACGTCTTGGACGAGGTCAGGGTGTATCCACATAACTTCCCCTGTCTCCAATGTCAAAGGGACGAGACCCTTGTTGTATTGAGTCATGGCTGGAGGATGCTTGACTTCTAGCCGTGGCATCGGGGCTGGATAGGTCCCGTCAGGAACCATGACCTTCTGGGTAGTGCCGAACTCAAGAGTCACCATATTGGCAGTGACTTTCTTCTGTTCCGTCTTCAGTGTGCGGACTCCGGCGTCGACCAAGGCTTGAATTCTATCCTTAAGAACATAGCACTTGTCGGTAGGATGGTGGATCATCCTGTGGTAGAGGCAGTATTTAGGGTCATTTGTGCGCCCTATCTCATTAGGTCGCCGAGCATCTGGCAGCTTCATCTTATTCCCTTTATGGAGCAAATGGAATATCGTGACCACCTGGTCATCTCTGAAGGAGTACTGCTTCGGAGGAAATTTGGGCTCTTGGCTGTTGACGCCGCTCTTCTTGGCCTTTGACTGCATGTCCCCGGTCAGTTCGACGGACATAATTTCCTTCCCTTTAGCTTGGGAAGACTGCGGGAGATCGCTACGCCCTTTGTTGTTCGTGCCCCATTTGCTTCTAGGGGCGGATGGCTCGAACTTCTTAGCCGATTTCTCGGCTATCTCAGCTTGTTCGACCAATTCCTTCCAAGTATGGGCCTTGACAGCCCCCATGCGAACTTCTACTTGATCCGAGAAGTTATGTCTGCATGTTTGTAAAAGCATGGGTAAAGGCATCCCTGCTGGGCACATCAGAGATAGATTTCTGAACCGCTCAATGTATTCATGGACAGATTCGCCTTTCCTCTGCACAGTGGAAAGGAGCTTATCCATGGTCACTTCGGTATCGTCCTCATAGAAGCGAGAGAGGAACCGGGTTTCCAGGTCGACCCAGGAATTGATAGAGCCCTGAGGAAGGCTTCGGAACCAGTCGAATGCTACCCCTTTCAGGGTGCCGATGAACAACCTAGCCATGATGGCGTCGTTGTTTAGAACATTACCGGTCTGAGACCGGAAATAGTAGATGTGCTGATTGGGCGAGCTCTTACCATCATACGTGTGCAACGTTGGTGGTTTGAACTTTGGCGGATATGACACCGAATCCCATTCCAGTGGGTAAGGACGGACTACCCCCACTTTCTTCAATTCCTCCTTTTGAGCCAGGGATGAAATTTGAGCTTGAAGGCCTTTAAGGACTTCGGCATCCAGGGAAGAGCCTCCCTTAGATTTCTCCGTCTTGGGCGGATCATTGCTGAGATGCCCCTCCTCGTCATGATTACTTCCGGTATCATCATTCCGGTTGCTGAGGAGCTGAGCGAGCATCTGTTGAATATTGTCCAGGGCCTCTTGCTGAGTTCTAGAGGTCTGCTCCTGAGCCTTCAAACGCCGACGAAGGTCGTCATTGGCGTTATCGGCCATATTAACCGATGCTTTGTCCGTTCGCACGGAACTGACTGTTGCTGAAGAAGCATACCCGCTGTCTCCATCTTCTCCGTCAGACGATTGGGGTGATCGTCCGGATTGTGGCGGGATCAGGGCCCTTGAGGAAGAAGGCTGTTCATAATTATAGGGTATCGCTACCCTGGATCTGGTGTTTCGGAAAACACCTTCTTCATGCACCAAGACTTCAGCTAAGCCTGGGCAGTAGTCCGGATCTGGGGAGCCGAAAGGGGTGTCGTCAGAGGCTTGACTTCTTCCGCGCGGCTCTCGCCCCCTTCCGGTCATGTTGACGGATGCAGAGGCTGGATCCGGTGGCCCGCTCCTTTTGGGATGCCTCATCGGGATGCGCGCAGACAGTCGATCAAAGACCGATCGCCGATATGGAGAGGTGGCAAGGGTCGGTCGTAACCGACACTGCATAGAATGGACCATCACGAACTGGCATCCACTTCGTCGACAACAGGAGGAAGTAATCTGGAAATGCTTTAATCTCCGCTTGTCCGCCAAGAATCTTCGCAGGTCGGCCCTGTAGGGGCCTGAATAATCTGGTACATGGGACAACGCATCGTTCCCCTTAGTCCTGCGGAAAGGATTAGCACCGAATAGTGCTTTGGTTCTAGCCTCGCGGCTGTAAACCCGATGAGTACGCCGAGGTACAATAGCCTTGCTTGTGAGGACAAGGCTAGCGGTAGGCATTGCTGCACTAGGAGACGGTATGATTGCCGTCTTGACTTTATGGTTGGCAGCATTGTTGGTACAGGCGGGCATCTTGCCTTTTTCTTCATAAGAGGGGCGCGGCTTTGGCGAGGCTACGCCTGAAGCTTCAGCAGAGGACTTCTGTTTAGGCTTCCATATCCGCTTTGACAGAGGATGTATAGGTTCGCAAGGAACCTGAATAGTCACAAGCGGGGCTGTGGGGTGTTGGCGAAATTCTGCCTCTGGTTTCTGATCTGAAACTTTGGCCATGAAGACCTTCTTGTGCTTCCGTGCTCGAAGCATCAAGCCACCCCCAGAGAGGACTTCTTCAAATCTTCTTTGATCAATTTGGATAACCAGGTTCTCAAAAGTGCAGGATCTGGGCTGCGACATGTTTCCTTGTTGCGCCAGAGGACCGCGGCAGGTTTGTAGAGAACCTTTTCCGTCTCCGCAGAGACTTTGCTTGAAGATTTAGCCAGAGAAGATCTGGCTGCACCGGCTTTTCTGAATTCAGAGATAGACCCGAAGGTCTGTTCGTCGCATTGCGACACTTGATTCTCAGCAGAGGAGAATACATTCCCCAGCGGAGTCGCCATCTTGTTTTCCATTATGTTTGCAAAGGGGAAAAACTTACAAAAAAGAGTTTGAGGAGCTAAATTACAAGTATTCTTAAAAAGATTACAAGTAGATCCCCTCAGAGATTCTGGAGAAGTGTGCCGATAGGAGTCTGGTCAGCGCGCGACCACTTTGTCCCTTTGACGATGCGAGCGATGAGATTCCCTTCTCGCCTGGTTCCGGGAATCAGAGAATAGAGGATTGGTAGAACCCTCTTGCTGCTTCTCAAAATCGCCTTCGATAAGGAATTCCTTCTCGCCTGGTTCCGGAGATTCCTTGAGAAGAAGGACGATGTTAGGGTATCAACACCCTGGATAGAGAAAGCAATTCTCTAAAAGGTCTCTGAATTCGAGAACGCACGGTGCGTTATGAAGAAGCCTCAGTCGAAGAAGCTAATTGATCGATTCTTGCGATCAGAAGGCAATTGATGGCTCCTTCCTCTGCAATCCGATCCCTCTCCCTTGTGCCCCTGACGGGCTATTTATAGGGAAAGTAAGGGTATAATCGTCCCCTTTGAAGATATAGAAACAGATTGAACCGAATCTGTTTGAATCTGGAAAGTAGCCTTGCTGCGAGGCTATAATAGCTTCCGCGGAGCTAGAAAATGGCAAATCGGTTGATCTTTCCGATATGTTATGATCCTTTCCATATCGTTGATTGATTCTCCTTGATCCACTTACTCGTTTCAAGAGAGTCAAGAGATTGTGGCAATCACCTGCCATATTTGAATCCTGATTGGATTTGATTAGATTGAATCCGATCTCATCAGGAGATTTGATTGGTCAAAGGTTGACCATAGCAGGCTGATGGCGGAGCTGCCCGCTTTGAGGCTCATAGCGGAGCTAGAGGCAATTCCTGGCGAAGTCCGAAAAGAGGGTCTTCGGCGAAGTCCGAAAAGAGGGTTTTCGGCGAAGCTATCAGTTAGCTTCCTGGCGGTGCTCTGGATGATGTTAGCCTCTCAAGCGAGGCTATCTCCTTGGGCTAATGTAATGCTAAATGCTAGCATTTTAGACCTGCTGAGGTCTGTTAGAAACAATCCGGGTTCACTGTTCTGCTTGCTGGATCAGTGGAGTCCATCGCTTCCTTGTCCCTTGGAGGTGGGTGAAAACTGGCCTTCAGCTCGTCTGTCCCTTGTCTTTTGTAAATGTCAACAAGTTTAGACATCGTTCGGACCAATGAGATCTTGTCTTTTTTAAGTGTCAACAATACATCCTTGAGCCACTTGCCTTCATACATATACTTTTGTGGACTCGTTTATATTTGGATATGTATGTATACTTTAGTTTGTACATGACATACATATACCTTGAAGGATTCTAGTTTTGATGATTTTCATGTTTTTAAGGAATTTCATTTTGAGCATAATTGACTATTTTCATTATTATGTTTTCACATAACTTGTACACTCACATCATTTTTGTTTACTCATGATTTATTTTCATGAGACTATATATGCTTTATAGACCCTTGAGTGTTTAATGATCATGTGATTCTCATATTTTCATGGAATATATTTTTGTTTTATTCCTTACTTGAAGGATTTCGTACTAGTTTTCAAATTTTTTTATTAAACTAGTTCGTATTCTTTATATGGTAGAGTTTTCAAACATATTATATTTTCAAACTTATTTTAAAAACCCCTACCATTCTAAGAGCGGTTGGTTGGGCGACCATGCCTTGTATGCTTATTATTGAAAATCCATTTTAAACATGTGGATGAAATAGGTGGTAGGTAATATGAGTTATACACTTGATTTTATTGTGTTTTCAATTAGTATCATTGGATCTTTTCAATTGGTATCACTATTGACATTCTTTTTGTATACTCATATATGTTTATATATATATATATATATATATATATATATATAATATATATATATATATATATATATATATATATATATATATATATATATATGCATACTTCTAATAGTATCAATTTCGATTGGTATTCAATTTTTCATACATATATATATGCTTTATTTGTGCTTACTATATCTCCATATCTTTGAGCACAAATTTTAGTTATGCTAAGCTTGATTTCTTCTATGACTATTATACTTCAATTGATTATATTTCAATTGGTATATTATATAAGCTTATGCATTATTTTATTTGGTATTTCATAATGGGGGAGAAAATTTATATTTCACTTTTCAATTAGTTTTGTTTACCTTGACATTTTACTCCCACACTTTATGTTAAAAAATGACTGAAAAAGGATATTGATTATTTTTGATATCATATGCTCCTAATGAAAAATTACTTTTAATTGGTACTAACCTTTACAATTGATATCAAGATTATCTATATTTTTTAATTGATATCAAAATTTTTGGTTGGATTCATCAAAATGATTTAACATTGGGTATTTAAATTTATATTAAAAATATTTGTTTTATGTACCTTCAGTTGGTATGTTTTATTTATTTTCAATTGATATCATAATGCACGAAATTGATATATTTTTTTCAAATGGTATCATAATGTTTTGTTTTGATTTCACCCCTTATTGATATTTTTTGTTTAAGACAAAAAGGGGGAGAATATTGTTTTATTATTTTCTTTGACCCCTTTGTTGATAATTGACAAAAAGGGGGAAGTATTTGAGTTTATATGCATGTTTATTGTTTATTTGTTTGTTTATATCAAAGTTATTTAAATATTTGAGTTTATATGCATGTTTATTGTTTATTTGTACGTTTATATCAAAGTTGTTTCATATTGATATTTTTTAGTGTTGGTATCAAAAAAAGCTTTTATTGATTATCTTCCAATTGGTATCAAGAATTTTTTTATTGATTGGTATTAAGAGATTTTATGTTGCTTTTATTGGTAAAAGTTTTCACATTGAAATTTTTATTGGTATCAAGAGCAATTATTTAAAGAACATGTTTATTTTAGAAAGGAAAAGGAATTTATTTTAAAAGTTTAGTATCAAGAGCATGTTTATTTCATGTTTGGTATCAAGAGCATGTTCATTTTATTGTTTTATGCATGTTGATGCATATTCATGTTTAGTATTTAGTGTATATAAGGGGGAGCTTCTTTGAAGCTTAACTTTAATCCATGCATATATAACTTCATGAGTTTTGTCATCATCAAAAGGGAGAGATTGTTAGCCCAGAGGCCTTCCACTCTAGTTTTGATGATGATTAACTCATGTAGTTATAGTTTACTAATAATCTTGTGATGTTTAATTTCAAATACTTAACCAAGATATTAGTAGGTAATTAGCTTCAACAAAGGTGTTTTGGATCTTTCACATGGTGATTCAAGAGCCCGAGCGTCAAGTTCATTTCTAGCACTCCTTGGAGTCAAGCTCGGTGGATCACGTTTGGATCGAGTCGACTTGGAGATGGCACTCTACAAGAAGACTTCCGTACAGTGTTTAGTTTATTGTTTAGATCCATTTGTTAAAGGTTAGATAGTGTGATATGCTCAAGTTCATAACACACACACTTGTTTAAGTTTCATGTTTATTGGTTTTCGTTTTTGGTTTAACCGATCTTGGTTTTTCATGAATAGATAGAATCAACAAGTTTACATGGTTTAATGTATATTAGATTCGTTCCATATACATGTATGCTTCAACTATTTAAACAAACTTAGTTTGATAGTCTATTTCATGAGTTTTGAGTTTTGATATTTTAACAAAACTTATTTTCGGATTTAATGTCAAAAGCAGTGATATATATATTTCATGTATATTGGATTCTATCCATATACTATATACCTCAAAGTTGTTTCAATATCATGTTTTTGTATTTGGATGAGTTTTGGACAAAACGATTTTCCATTTCAAAAATCCTAGTTTTGAAAAATACGGAATTTGGTTTTCGGTAAATTTCTAAGTTACAAAAATAGTTCAAAATGTTTTGTAACATGGTTTGATTTTACTCAACCATGTTTGTATATCAAAGTATTATACTGAAACTATTTTTATGAATTTTTAGAAAATTTTATGGAATTTATTTGATAAATAAAAACCCAAGTTTTAAATCCCTTAACCAGTTCTGCCAGGCTCCAACGGTCGACCGCACCGGACCGGTCGACCGATGTCACAAGAACATGCACGCAGGCCAGCCCCCTGGACCGATCGACCGAGCGGTCGACCGACTGAAGGCAACCCACTCTCGGGTTGTCCCAGTCGATCGGGCGGTCGACCGGCCAAAGAGCCATTGCTCTCTGGTTCTGGGCGCAGTCGACCATTAGGCTCAACGGTCACTTTATTGACCGTTGGCCGGTCGACCGGAAGGTCAATTTTGACCTTTCTGCCAGCCAACGGGCAGATTTTGTAATGGGGCTTATATATACCCCATTTGAAGTGGGTTTTGGTAAGACTTCCAAGAGCAAAAATTTATCCTATTTACAAGTGTTTTATACAAGTTTTCAAAAGTATTTTTAGAGCCAAAAGGATTCATCTTAATTTGTTTTAAAGGGTTGGAAAATCAAAGAAAAATTGGATATTTGGGATATTGCTTTTGATCTTCATTTCAAACTTATTCTAGTTGTTTTTTCAAGTATTTTTCTTTGTGTTTTTGTTTCCAAACTCTTTATTTTTCACACTTGAGCTTATTATTCTATCCTATCTATTTGGATCTTTGTTTTGTGGGAAAAGAAGTTGTTTGTAGTTGAAATAGACCACCTAGTTGTTACCCTCCTAATTTGTGATATCCCTCTAGTGTAGAGGTTGATTATTGGAGTGGTGGTTGGCTCCCTTTAGTGAGAGGTGGAGATTGTGTTTAGCTCCATCTAGTGAGAGGTGGAGGTTGTGTTGGTATCCCTCTTAGTGAAGAGGTGGATTGTGTTTTTAGTGACTTTGTGCCTATCCCTCATTTGTGTGGCTTTGTGCCTAGCCTCTAAGTGTAGAGGTTGTGTTGTAAGTGAGACAGGAGTTGTGTACTCCCGGTTATTGTATTGCCCCAAATCTTCAGTGGAGGTTCCCTGTGTGGGAGTTCTGTGTGGACAAGTTAGTGAAAATCCTTCTGTGTGAAGGCAGAGACGTTGAGCTGTGTGCTCGAACCTCGAAATTTATCCGTGTGTTAGCGATTGATTCACTTTCTCTTAACTCTCTTTATTACTTTATGCATCTATTCATATATTATATGATTGGCTTGTTTGTGTGAGCCTCACTTGTGTTTAACCACGAGAGCTTCATATAGCACCTCAACTCTTATTCAGAGGAATCAAGAGGAGTTAGTCCAGTGCTCTTTCTCTTTACCGGAATTCGGCTATACTTGTTGGTTACACTAAGTGTGTTGCCATTTAAGTTTTAATTTCTGGATTTTGTTCATTAGATTAGCGTACACCTATTCACCCCCCTCTAGGTGTACTACAGACAACTGCGGACATGTTGGTGTACTGATAGAGGAGAACTGCCTAGAGTGGTTAATCGGGGTAAAACCGCGCACAAAAGCATATGTTTTGAAATGAAGATTTAAAGTGTGTGTGCTTTGGCTTCCTCGATACTTCCGTTATAGCATAGAGGCTAAAACGAGTCGAATCCACAAGGATGGGAGGCGATAGAAGCTTTACCGGTTGATTCACGTGTTTGTTGAAGATTCTTCAAAGTTTTAAAAAATGAAAAGAGAAGTACGGTAAAACACAAAGAAGTGGGAAATATAGAAAACAATATGTTTGTGATTTTTTTTGTAATTTTAAAACAAGTGAAAAAGAAAGAAAACTCATGGCACTAACTACTAATGACTCCACCAACATGCTAACCTCTTAGTGATAGTTGCCTCACATGTATCATTGGCCATCACTAGTCCTTGGTTCAAGAGCGATTTAAAGTATGACCCATATGTAACTCATCACAACCCAACTCAACAAAATAAGTTCAAGCTACAC
Source organism: Agave tequilana (assembly GCA_038442645.1). NCBI lineage: Eukaryota > Viridiplantae > Streptophyta > Magnoliopsida > Asparagales > Asparagaceae > Agave > Agave tequilana. The sequence continues at coordinate 44,158 of JAVJIF010029059.1, forward strand.
TTAAATCATCAAAACCCGATAAGAGCAAGCATGAAGTAAAGTAATGTTAGCTTGTTAGTGGTTAGGAAGTTAGAGTGTTAGATCCATCATCATGAGCCATCAATGGCTCTTGCAAGAGCAAGGCCAAACGAGGCTATTAGATTCATGTGGATTATCATAAAAGAAGTTAGTAAGTTGGTAGTTAGTAGTTAGTTGCCATGAGAGAAAAGACTAGTTACACATGTAAAAGAAATTAGAGAGAAGAAAATATAGAGAGGTAAAGAGAGCACCTTTCATAGATTGTCACCTTCTATTACAAGCACTCTTGCATTCCAAGCATGAACCACTCTCTCTCCCTATTACAAGATCTACAAAATGAAAAATACAAAGAGGGAGAAGAAGAACTAACCTAATCTAAACTAAACTACAAAATGGAATGAAAAACTACCCTAAACTCTGTATATATCCAACTCAGGAACCCCAGGGGGTATTTATAGGCGCCAAGGGAACAGGGGGCCAGGGACAAACCCTGGCCCGAAGCGGCGCGCGCGCCGTGGCCATTCAATGGCCGCGCGCGGTCCTGTCTGTCCCCTGTCAGTTCCGGTGCCCGGTTTCTGGTTTTGCACCCCTGGTTTTGATGAATCAACTCCTCTAGGTCAATGGCTATTCATGTATGCTTTTAATCGCCAATTAAATGGTGATTTAGATCTTCTTCTTCATTTGCACACCATGAACCTAGGATCAAGTAAGTAATGTATTATTAGCAGAATTTATTATCAAATAAATGTGAGAATATGATGAAAATTATGCAAAATTAGAGACTAATCACACCCCCACACTTATCTTTTGCTCGTCCCGAGCAAAACAAAAAAAACTAAGGAAATTATTACACCACTTTCGCAAGTGACACGATTGCACTGAGCATGTGCAACAAGCTGTTAAACCTCTAAGTTTCCCCTATAGGAGGAGTTTTGTCTCCTGAGGGTTTTCAGCGGATTACACCCACAAAATCCATAAAGAAAGAAATTAAATGTTAGTATTTTTAAAACACATTTTGAAATAGAGAAAAGTGTTGAAGTATTTTTGAGAAAATATAAGTGATCTAAGGTCATAGGTTAACCAGAAATTGTTCTTTCTTAAACTAAGTCAAAATGCAAAAAAAATCTTGTTATAAATTAAATGTAAGAATTTAAAATTGAATTGACTCTTTGATCTTTCATAAAACTCTTAGAAAAATATGCACTTTGTGAACTGTGAAGATTTTTGGGATATTGACTCTAACTTTCATGCCATTTATTTATATTATAATTTTTTTCTTTTTCTTTTTTCTTCTTTTTTTTTGTTCTTTTTTCTTCCCTTAGTTTTCTTAGGCTTTCTTATTTACCCGGGTAGTGAGCCTTTAGCCGGTGACTCCCAAACAGATGGTCTTAGGGCACCAGATGAGAAAACATCCCTCAGACTTAAGGACTCGAGTAAACAAGGCCACAAAACTAAATGAGATTATTTATTTTTTGTTCACCGTTTTACGTGTGAATAATCATGCTTCATGAGGCATAATTACCCAACTTCAATAAGTGATTTTTATTTATCATATATATATTGTTTGAATATATATTTTTTATGGCATTTTCAGTCTTTGTTTCAATCCCAAAAATTGTGTAAGTGTGGAGTGCATAAATCTAAGGCAAAAAATTTAAGATCAAATTATTTTTTCAATTTTACTTTCTTATCTTAAAATTTAAACAAGATATATTATTTTGACTCAGTTTAAAATTTCATAATTTTAGGTCTTCCTATTTCCTAAGATAATCTTAATTTTCTTAAAAATGGATCAAAACTATTTCTCTTAATTCAAAAAGTTTTATAAAAAGAAAGAAATTTTTTTTTAAAAAAGAAGTGTAAAAGAAAGAAAATTTAAAACTACCCTATGTTAGTAAACCCTCCCCCACACTTATCTCATGCATGGTCCTCAATGCATCGTGAATGTGTAAATACATGAAACAAATGGAGAGGGAAGGAAGATTACCTCAAGGGGGTGGCTCTGATGGTGGTCGGGTTGGGCCAAGCGTTGCGACCCAATCAAGATATCGTGGATCTTCCAGAAACCCACCAAGGACCTCTCTAATATGACCCAACAAAAGAATGATGGACTGAATGGTCTTATTTAAAAAATTATCCCCATCTAATTTCCAATTTTCAAAAATAATTACTGAGTCATTTTTGTCAACATTCTTGTCCAACAATGAAGTGTGATTTTGAGAGATGATTGATTTGGACTCAAATGGAACAGGAATAAAAACCGATACCAACTCGGAAAGTTGACTCAGATCAAGTCGAGAGTCAACAATGAGAGTCGAAATTGGTTCAAAAATAGGGTCCAGACCAAAGAATTGATGTTCACACACTGTCCCCATTAATGAAGTGTGATCATAAGAGATTGGTGATTCCATTTCACGGTGTACTGGTACAGGATTCAATGTTGACTCTGGAATAGAGAAAAAATCTGGTAAGGATACCGGGATCATTATTAAATCAAAAAGTGAAATGGAGTTCCCAACAGGAAGTTCAGGATCACATTCAGGTTCGATTTCAATTTCAGGGAAGGAATAACTTGCCAAAATGTCCAGGCGACTTTTATAACTTGGAGATTGGTCAAGTTCAAATGTATGTTCTGAAATTGAAGCTGTATTTCAAAATGACATGATTCATGGGTCCAATCAGTAGAGTTAGGGATATAAGAATCGGTCAAAGGTTGACAAGAAAGGCTTTCCTCGCTCTCATTGATCAATTCGCTCAAAAGTGAATCTAACCTACTGATAGGCCGTGTAACAGAATTCGGATTCGGAATCATGTCTTCCATACTCTTTATAATTGGTTCTTGAAAATATGAGTATGGAAGTTGATTTTGAAAATTGTGGTGAAATTGTGAGTCCATCAGATTTTGCAGTTGCTGCTCGGACTCACGCAAGGGTTCCATACTCAAGTACAGTATTGAAGTTTGTTCGTTTTGAATGGTGAGACTGGAAAAGATGAGTGGGACTCTTAAAAATTTGGTTGAGATGATGAGTCCAACACGTGTTGCATTCTTTCACAAAAGACTTCCAAACGCTTTTCTAGTTCAGATTCTTCTTCAATGGGATGCTCTAGAAAAGAAGTATGTGGAGTTTGATATGGGAAGGATTGTGAATTGAGCAAATTTTGCATTGTTGTAGGGACTCTTTGATACTCCTTTCCAATGATGATTTTTCTTCAATTGGTGGTTCAGGAAAAGGAGTATATGAATCAAAATTGGGGAACGAATATTGTGAAATTGTGGACAAGATGGTTGAAAATTGGACTCGGGATAGGAGAATCCCCATGAACTCTGTGAAGAATTGAAATTATTTTAAAAATTATGGTCATATGGTTGGGTATATGGGTCATATTGATTCGGATAATCCCAATCCGGCATATATGGTTGGTTCATGTTGTACATTGCCGGTCAGAGTTATCGAGTCAAATGAGGTCAGGGTGTAATATGGATTCATATTATAATTGAAAGAATTGTTGTTATTAAAATCCATATCACAATTTAAAAAGAAAAATAAACAAACAAACAAACAACAAAGAAAAAGAAAAAGAAAACAAGCCTATACTAGAGTTGACTTAGACCTAGACGACTCCTAACTGGTTAGACTGTCCACGGGGGATATATTGTCGGAAGCTGACCACGAGTTAATCGGCGAGGTAGGGGCAAGATCAGTGGAAGGTATCCGTGCCGGAGCAAAGGGCCTAATTATGCCAAACCACTGTTCTTCGAGGTTTCGCCTCTCAATCCCTAACCTTAGACACCGATTTAGCAAGAGTCAAATTCGAACAACTTTCCCCTTAGGTCAATCTCTTAAATGAGTCCGAGATGTCCCTAGGGGCCAACGTCTAGCAATTTTTATTAAGCTTAGGTTGTGTGAGTGGGGAGGTGATTTTTGGGCTAAGGGAGGGTAATGACTTCCCCAACTTATCTTGTATTGGGTTTTGCCCTTAAATTAAATTTGTGCAAGTGTGCAATATAGATAAGATGAACACAAAAAAGCGAGTAAATCACTGAAGTGTTTGTCCTAACTATATGCAATGCAATATATACACCTCCTATCACAACAACATAAGAGCAAAATACAGTATATTGGAATGAAAATTTACACGTGCCTGGACGCAAATGTCTAAACCGTTTTAAAGCATCTAATTTCTATATTTTACTTCTTAAAATTATTTACAGTGTACAAGTAACAAAAATTAACAGCAGAGTATATGAATGTAAAGAAGTTACCCGTCCACACTTGAGCAAGTATGGACTTTTGCAATGCTAAAATTTAACCTGCACACCAAACAACAAAGAAGAAAAGTTAACAAACTTGTGAAATCAAACCGTTCCCATCCCCGGCAACGGCGTCAAAATTTGATCGTGGCAAAACCGTGCACAAAAGTATATGTTTTGAAATGAAGATTTAAAGTGTGTGTGCTCTGGCTTCCTCGATACTTCCGTTATAGCATAGAGGCTAAAACGAGTCGAATCCACAAGGATGGGAGGCGATAGAAGCTTTACCGGTTGATTCACGTGTTTGTTAAAGATTCTTCAAAGTTTTAAAGAATGAAAAGAAAAGAATGAAAAGAGAAGTACGATGAAACACAAAGAAGTGGGAAACATAGAAAAGAATATATTTGTGATTTTTGTTGTATTTTTAAAACAAAGTGAAAAAGAAAGAAAACTCATGGCACTAACTACTAATGACTCCACCAACATGCTAACCTCTTAGTGATAGTTGCCTCACATGTATCATTGGCCATCACTAGTCCTTGGTTCAAGAGCGATTCAAAGCATGACCCATATGTAACTCATCACAACCCAACTTAACAAAACAAGTTCAAGCTACACTTAAATCATCAAAACCCGATAAGAGCAAGCATGAAGTAAAGTAATGTTAGCTTGTTAATGGTTAGGAAGTTAGAGTGTTAGGTCCATCATCATGAGCCATCAATGGCTCTTGCAAGAGTAAGGCCAAAACGAGGCTATTAGATTCATGTGGATTATCATAAAAGAAGTTAGCAAGTTGGTTGTTAGTAGTTAGTTGCCATGAGAGAAAAGACTAGCTACACATGTAAAAGAGATTAGAGAGAAGAAAACATAGACAGGTAAAGAGAGCACCTTTCATTGATTGTCACCTTCTATTACAAGCACTCTTGCATTCCAAGCATGAACCACTCTCTCTCCCTATTACAAGATCTACAAAATGAAAAATACAAAGAGGGAGAAGAAGAACTAACCTAACCTAAACTAAACTACAAAATGGAATGAAAAACTACCCTAAACTCTGTATATATCCAACTCAGGAACCCCAGGGGGTATTTATAGGCGCCAAGGAACAGGGGGCCAGGGGACAAACCCTGGCCCGAAGCGGCGCGCGCGCCACGGCCATTCAATGGCCGAGCGCGGCGCTTCGAGCCGCGCGCGGTCCCGTCTGTCCCCTGTCAGTTCCGGTGCCCGGTTTCTGATTTTGCACCCCTGGTTTTGATGAATCAGCTCCTCTAGGTCAATGGCTATTTATGTAGGTTTTTAATCACCAATTAAATGGTAATTTAGATCTTCTTCTTCAATTGCACACCATGAACCTATGATCAAGCAACTAAGGTATTATTAGCAGAATTTATTATCAAATAAATGTGAGAATATGATGAAAATTATGCAAAATTAAAGACTAATCAGTGGTGTGTGATGTGTATCCTCAAAGGATTAAGAAAACAATCCCCTCTCCTAGGAGAAGAAGAATTATATATACCTGACGTGGATGCTGGCGTGGAGGCGAAATTAAAGGACTTCTGTTATTCCATGATCTTCACGTGTCGGATTTGTTGTAATTGTTGTGATTATTTGTATTGATCGATAAAGATTGTATGCTAGGCAATCTACCATTGTCCATAACTGCCCTTGTTGATATAGGTGTTACACGTTATGAAAGTGAGAGAGGGAAGAGTTGCATAAGTGTCAATGGAGATCATGAATGATCATTTGTTGATGCTTCAGGTTCAGAATTGGGACCTTCAGGGCAAGAAAGACCTCGGAGGGATAAGGCCTTTGAGGTGTAGAGGTCTCCGAATGTGGAATGCGACTCTGGACGAGGACGTCTTCGGACGGAGAATAGCTCAGGGATGGTCAGGAGTGGCGAAGGCTTTAGGAATTGTGAATTTCTTGGGAGAATGTAACCCCCTGCTCCCTGTTGTACGTATCACAGTATCTGTACGCGATACGACGTACAAAATTGATTTAACCTCCGTGGCAGTTCGATTGAGCTAATGTCAGTTTCAAAAATTATTTTCTAATAATTTAGATTTTTCAGGATTTTCTGGAATTTTTCTGGATTATTTTAGAAAATCTCCGTAGTCGGTGTCGACCGATACCGATAATCGGCTCTATGATTTTCTTTCACAAACGGTGTAGAATTTTCAGAATCTGCTTTCACCATGTATCTTAGAATCGTGTTATCTACGTTAGGATATTTTTGGGGATTTTTCTGAATTTATCTGGGGTATGGGGGAGACTTGACGGTTGATTAGATCTTATCGGGTGATGTACTGGATTCATATTGTTCTTCCACTGCAGGGGACGGTAGTGCTACCTACCAATTGCTCCATGAGCTCTCGTTACTTGTTTCATGCTCCCCTCTTAGCGGAGGGCCCTGGTCTCAGCAGCCAGGGGTTTGTTTAAGGCCGTGATCCCGGGTATGCACGGGATACACCTAACCGATAAGAGCTCCTCGACCATGGGTTTCCAATTAACATAATAAAACAGTATACACAATAGTGACGTCGGGAACACTTGTTATTTGGTCACTCTCTCGTTTGGATAATGGTACCCGTAGGCCATGTCCGGATGGGTTCGACTGGAGTGCGGGCTCCAGTATGAACTGCCAGTGGTATGGGACACTGGAAGAGATTGATTATAATATCAGGGGGTACTGATTGTTACTATTGTCTAAAGAACATAACTTGCCTGATACATGTATACTATTGTGTAGATGTACTTGTTACTGTTCATGATACTTTATTCGATATCATATTACCTGTATACTTGTTACTTTACCTGGTACATGTTACACTGTCTGTAGTGGCATACTCCTCATGCACAAGTAAGCTCTGCATTGCATATATTCTATTTTCTGTATAGCAGATATCATTACTGTATATGCACAACACAGTATTATGGTTATCTTACATATTGCCCATCTGCATGTTCAGTTCTATCACTCACCACTATACAACATAGTTATTATATCAAACTGGAGACTACTGTGGACATGACCCGATGATAACATACTAGGTGGTGATGGTATTAAAATATGGCATTGTTATATTTCTACAGATTATTACTTTCTATTATCTGGTATCACTATTACATAAACATGCATTATATATTATTATCGTGTTTGTATTACTATAATATATATTACTACCTCCTCCTTCATTTTACCACTCACTAGGTCGCTTTCTGACGACCCTGGGTTTGCGTGCCCAGGTTGGAGATCCGAGTTATCGTTCGGGCAGCTAGTTCATTGGATTCACATAGTAGACTTTACCATCGGGATTTCTTCATAAATATCTTTGTGCTTTGTTCATGTTATCTCCTTTATTCCTGTATTTATATCTGTTATGATCACTAACCCCTTTCTGCAGGTATTCTTGTACTTATTTCCTGCTGGAACTCTTGTGTATATGGAGGCCCTGTCATGTACTGAGGCTTAACGTACTCGTGAGTGTGTTTTCACCTCGTGATGTACGTCGCCATAACGTCCCCGTACCTGCGGGATCGGGGGGTACATAGTGGTATCAGAGCCTAGGTTCACACCTGGTGTGGGTAACCACCGGGTCAATACTCGTGCTTTTGCCAGCAGTACAATCAGATTCAGATTCCAACTTATCTGTATCTGAATTTGGAGATTCCAGCAACGAGTACAAGAATACCATGTTATTGACAATTCATTCCTCGACTCTTGTGTATTCTGTACTGACAGTTGTCCACCAGAATATCCGATTTCCTTCTTGCTTTCTTTTCATCTTCTTGTTTCCAATCCGTTAGTTATGCGTTTACTATCATACTTCTCCATCCCGCGTTCCTTAGAGATAGCAGAGTGCGCAGCGGAAGTGTCGTGGACTCGTACCCTTTAGGCTTTGGGGTTGGAGATATGTTCTCACACCTGAATAGAAATTGCGAGGACGTAATTTTTTGTAAGGTGGGGAGAAATGTAACCCCCTGCTCCCTATTGTACGTATCACAGTATCTGTACGCGATACGACGTACAAAATTGATTTGACCTCCGTGGTAGTCCGATTAAGCTAATGTCAGTTTCAAAAATTATTTCTAATAATTTAGATTTTTCAGGATTTTCTGGAATTTTTCTGGATTATTTTGGAAATCTCCGTAGTCGGTGTCGACCGATACCGATAATCGGCTCTATGATTTTCTTTCACAAACGGAGTAGAATTTTGAGAATCCGATTTCACCATGCATCTTAGAATCGTGTTATCTATGTTAGGGTATTTTTGGAGATTTTTCTGAATTTATCGAAAATCCGGCCAAACCGGTGTCGCCCGGTACCGGCGACAGCTTCCGGGATTTTTAATTTGCAAACCGGACAGAATTTCTTTAAACTGTTTTTATCTTACGTCTCAGGATAATATTCTCTATTTTCTGTAATTTTTGGGCACCGTTCGGGGCAAGTCGAATTTTGGGCCGAATTAAATAATATTATTTTATTTCTTTTCTTTTCTTTTCTTTCCCCTTTCTTCTTCCCCAAGCCATCTCCATCGTCTCTTAACCCCACCGCCTCTTCTCTCTCTCTCCCCTATAAAACTCTCTCCCCCTTCTCTCTCTTCCACCCAATCTCTCTCTCACTCTCTCTTCTCTCTCTTCTCTCTTTTCTCTCTCTAACTCTCTATCCATAACTCTCTCTCTCTCCCCCTATGCTCTGTTCCAAGCCGAACCGCCGCCCGCGGCCCGACCAAGCGCGGCCGGCGCCGCCGCACGCCCGACCGGCGCCGCTGCCGCCGCGCCCCCGGCCGGTGGCCGGCCGCCACCACCCCTCTTCTTCTTCCTTTTTTCTTCTTTCTTCTTTTCTTCCTCTGCTGCTTCTTCTCCTTCTTCTTTCCCTTTTTGTTTCTCCTCTCTCTCCCTCTCCCTCTCTCTCTCTCGTGCTCGGCCGGGCCCGAACCGCCGGCGGCCGGGACCGCCGCCGGCAGGCCAGCCGGCCGCGCAGGAGCAGCAGCAGCAAGCTGCTGCTGCTGCTGTTGTGGTTCCTTTGGGTTTGGGTAAAACCCAAACCCAATAACCCTATTGGGTTCATGGTTAAACCCAATTAACCCCCAATCCGACCCGTTAAACCGTAACCCATCGGGTTTGGGTTTGGATCTAAACCCGACCCGTTAACCCATCTACCCGCATCCACAATCATAAAGGTAAATTTGCATAAAACCCCTATTACATTTCAATATTCGCGTTTGTAATATTTTTATTTACATATTTACCCTTTTTGTTATGATTTAGCATTCGGGCGATATCGGGAGCATCCGGACTCCGGACGATTCTGGATCCGTTGCGATCGTGGGAAAGAGAGCTACCTTCCCAGGGCCAGTTTGTGAGTGTTTTCTTTTTCTAAATTATATTTATTTATTCATGTTTCGTTTTTGTTCTGAAACCGTAATTATGGGTTAAGCACTAGCACAGGTAAATTAATAACTTAACTCGAGAAACGTCATGTTTTGTAATAAGAAACTGTAAACAATCCGAGTAAACATAGACACTAAGCTAGATGATCAATGAAAGAATCACTAGATACTGTCACTACATGGATAACTATTATAGTTACACACTATTGCTACTTGGACACCAAGACACGTGTACTTCAGCATACGGGATCTTGTCACTATTCCACTGTCACCCTTACCGACCCACTGGTACACTAAGTACCGTAGTGCATCTAGATATCGGTTACACTGGATATCGGTACTACATGTAGCTTTCATGTAGTTCATGGACACGTCTCACCATTACATATGTTTGTGACCTACTGATAGACGGGTACACGAGTACACTGAATACCATCATGATAGATTGATATCCTCGTCATGGATGCACTGATCACTGTTATTACATGCACTATCACAGAGATATTACACGGATTATTACTACACATAGATGTTCCACTGGTATACGGAGAGACCAATGCACGGACTACCGTATTTCATATTATTGTTATCGTTATGTCATGTTTACATATCACTGTTACACATGCATGTCATGTTTCCATATCCCTGTTACACATGCATATATGGTTTCTCTATTCTTATCATATGGATCCCTGTTCCTATTACATGTATTATTGTTCCATGTTATTCCCGTATTCATGTTCTATGATTGATTCCCGTTACTGATATGGATATTCCCGTTACTGGACATGAGAGCTGTTGATATGCGATATGTGGAATCCCACATCTATTGATCCCGATTCCCATTATATTGTTCCCGTTATATTGTTCTCGTTTCCTGTTATATTGTTCTATGCTATCAACAGAGCTCAGGTCCAGTTATCATGTTACCCGTATCATATACTGTATTGTTCTTGTTACATTGTATACTTGACATATCAGATCATAAAGCTAACTGGGGTATGGGGGAGACTTGACGGTTGATTAGATCTTATCGGGTGATGTACTGGATCCATATTGTTCTCCCACTGCAGGGGACGGTAGTGCTACCTACCAATTGCCCATGAGCTCTCGTTACTTGTTTCATGCTCCCCTCTTAGCGGAGGGCCCTGGTCTCAGCAGCCAGGGGTTTGTTAAGGCCGTGATCCCGAGTATGCACGGGATACACCTACCCGATAAGAGCTCCTCGACCATGGGTTTCCAATTAACATAATAAAACAGTATACACAATAGTGACGTCGGGAGCACTTGTTATTTGGTCACTCTCTCGTTTGGATAATGGTACCCGTAGGCCATGTCCGGATGGGTTCGACTGGAGTGCGGGCTCCAGTATGAACTATCAGTGGTATGAGACACTGGAAGAGATTGATTATAATACCAGGTGGTACTGATTGTTACTATTGTCTAAAGAACATGACTTGCCTGATACATGTATACTATTGTGTTGATGTACTTGTTACTGTTCATGATACTTTATTCGATATCATATTACCTGTATACTTGTTACTTTACCTGGTACATGTTACACTGTCTGTAGTGGCATACTTCTCATGCACAAGTAAGCTTTGCATTGCATATATTCTGTTTTCTGTATAGCAGATATCATTACTGTATATGCACAATACAGTATTATGGTTATCTTACATATTGCCCATGCATGTTCAGTTCTATCACTCACCACTATACAACATAGTTATTATATCAAACTGGAGACTACTGTGAACATGACCCGATGATAACATCCTAGGTGGTGATGGTATTAAAATATGTCATTGTTATATTTCTACAGATTATTACTTTCTATTATCTGGTATCACTATTACATAAACATGCATTATATATTATTATGTGTTGTATTACTATAATATATATTACTACCTCCTCCTTCATTTTACCACTCACTAGGTCGCTTTCTGACGACCCTGGGTTTGCGTGCCCAGGTTGGAGATCCGAGTTATCGTTCGGGCAGCTAGTTCATTGGATTCACATAGTAGACTTTACCATCGGGATTCCTTCATAGGTATCTTTGTACTTTGTTCCTGTTATCTCCTTTATTCCTATATTTATATCTGTTATGATCACTAACCCCTTCTTCAGGTATTCTTGTACTTATTTCCTGCTGGAACTCTTGTGTATATGGAGGCCCTGTCATGTACTGAGGCTTAACGTACTCGTGAGTGTGTTTTCACCTCGCGTATATACGTCGCCATAACGTCCTCGTACCTGCGGGATCGGGA